>JBBMKA010000015.1:7986646-8025766 GCA_037833695.1 Sechiopsis laciniata
AATTTATAGTCAATATTCATAAAAATATTTAATAAAAATATAAGGTTTAAATAAATTGACACGTAGGTTTAGATAAATTGGCACACAGATTTAGGTAATCACCGTTTATGATAAACGGTGAGGCAAACACGGGTTGAGTTATTATAACTAACCCGGCCGTTTATGTAAACGGTGCACCAAACATATCCTAATAGTTTGTCTCACTACATATATAAGGATGAATACTTAAAAAAAATTATTTATTTAATATATTGCATTTATTGTTTATTTTCTTTAAAATTCAAAATAGTTATATATATATATATACATATATATATATATATATATATATATATAAAATAAATTAAAAAACGTAGGTAAATAAATTTTTTTTTAAAAAAAAGAAAAACCATATTTAAGCTAGTAACAAAGACAGGTTTCACAAAACTATAAAATATTTAGATGTTATGAATTTTTAAATGCGTGGTTACCTTTGTTTCAAAAAAGAAAGATGTTATAGTTTAATTTATTTAGAAATTAATTTTATAGCCATCATTATAAAACAATTACTAAGTGGCCTACTTTTTTGGTCATGGAGTATACATTACTACTTTATTACTTTTTTTGAGATTAAGGGGATACCATATAGAGATGTCTACGGGACAGGACTGAGGAATGACTTCCTTGTCCCAGTCCCCGCCATAAAATTCAAACCGTTCCTAGAAAAATTATCGTTTTTTTTTCGGGGATCGGAGCGGGAAACCGGCAGGGATCGGGCTCTCCGCGAGCATTTTTTTTCAATTTATTTTTTTTTCTTTTTCATTTTTTATATATTTTTTGGATAAAAAATTAAAAAAATTAAATTAAAAAAAATCTAAAAGTTTCAACTATAATGTTAATTATCAAAAAAAATATTCATATGTATAGAAAATATCATCAACAAAGTTATATTTATTTGAAAATTAAAGGAGTAAAATTAAGAAAAAATATTTTAAAAAATAAAATAAAATAAACGGGGCGGGGATGAGAAATATAATCCCCGTCCTCGACCCCGTTTAGCCAACGGAGATTTTTTCTCCCCCGTCCCGACCTCGTTCCCCGCGGGAAAAGGGACATCCTAGATACCAATCCTACTTTTTAGTTGAATACATTGATCATTAAAGAATATATATATATAAAAACGACCATGGGGTTTATTTCAAAACAGGCTTATAAGAGCATATAAATGGGCGGGAATGTCAAAGGCCCAAAGCAAATCTGGGCCGAGCCCAAAACCTATGGACTATTTATATTGACATTCATATGTTTTTGTACCAAGCAGAAATCAAATTTACTCTGTAACTATGGATTTGGCATAGTCCACTCGGTTCTCCTTCAACACTGCCATCGAACAAAGAAACCCCAAATTTCTTCTACAGAAATCAGAAAACAAAATCGAAGAATCTGAATTCAGACGAAAAACTGTGAGAAATTTTCTTGTTCTTCTTGTTCTTCCTGTTCGTCTTCGATTTCGAGACGAATGGAGCCGTTTCCGTCATCCTCTCAAATAGCGCAGAAAACCTGGGAGCTTGAGAACAATATCATCTCCGTCGATACTCCTCCAACCACTTCCAAAGCTTCAGATTCTTCCTCCGATGCGATATTCTTCTACGACGAGGCCGCACAGGCCAAGTTTCAGCAGGAAAAGCCATGGCAGAATGATCCTCATTACTTCAAGCGTGTGAAGATCTCTGCCCTCGCGCTTCTTAAAATGGTGGTCCATGCCCGCTCCGGCGGAACTATCGAGGTCATGGGACTTATGCAGGGGAAGACTGATGGAGATGCTATTATCGTCATGGATGCCTTTGCTCTGCCTGTTGAAGGTACTGAGACTAGGGTTAATGCCCAGGCCGATGCGTACGAGTATATGGTCGATTACTCTCAGACTAATAAGCAGGTTTCTGTTATATTCTCTGTGAATTTGTGATTTGTGATTTCTGGTTGCTTTCATTTTTTCTGTCTATTGAATGTATATGTATATATCTGTGTTTTTGGTTTTGGTTTTGGTTTTACAAGTTTGCATATATGTCTGATATGTATGAAGTTTGGGGTTGTTTGCCACTGTTGCATTGAAGAAGTATATTGAAGTTGAATGTACTTTTTTGTGTATTCCTGTGTTTTGTGTTGATGTGTAGATGTCTGAGTTCGTTTAATATCTCATATCATAGATCCAGTGCTTACGGAATTTGAATTTAAATTGAATTTCTTCAGAAAGGTTGAGTTTCCTGCTTATGTGTAGTGGTGTGATCTTGTCTATCTGTGGAATCTTTACAAACTTCGTAGTTTATGCATTATTTTTCTCTTAAAGGCTATCTTATGGTTTAGGCGGGGAGGTTGGAGAACGTAGTAGGATGGTATCATTCTCACCCAGGTTATGGATGCTGGCTTTCGGGTATTGATGTTTCGACACAAATGTTAAACCAGCAATTTCAGGAGCCATTTTTGGCTGTTGTAATTGATCCTACAAGAACCGTTTCTGCTGGAAAGGTTGAGATTGGGGCTTTCAGGACCTACCCTGAAGGATATAAACCACCAGATGAGCCTGTCTCTGAGTATCAAACCATCCCACTGAATAAGATCGAAGATTTTGGTGTGCATTGTAAACAGGTTTCCTCACTCAATCTCCCATGATTTCTTTAGTTTACTTGCTATTTGGTACAACTTTTTCTTAACTTGTACGTATCATTGCAGTATTACACACTTGATATCACTTATTTCAAGTCTTTACTTGACTGCCACCTCTTGGACTTGCTGTGGAACAAGTACTGGGTTAATACTCTTTCATCTTCTCCTCTCTTGGGTAATGGAGATTATGTTGCTGGGCAAATCTCAGATTTAGGTATCCTTATCTTCATTAAAACGAGGTCCATTTTCTATTCTGACTCATATCATCTGGTGTGATCTGATTCTTTTTAGTGGTTTATTTTGTGCTTTGCAGCTGAAAAACTTGAGCAGGTGGAGAATCAGTTGGCTCACTCCCGCTTTGGACCATTAATAGCTCCTTCTCAGAGGAAGAAGGAGGTACTGCATTGTGTAATTTCTCTTATGCTTTCTTCTTTTATATACATGTATGAGCACACTTGTGCTCTCATTTGTACAGACGTTCATCTATCTCATAAGCTACATGAATTGTCTATTATTAATATTATATAACTAGTACCGTAGAAAAACTATCCATCTTATTTATCCAAAGTTTTTAGGCTATGAACCACACACTGCAGAAACTGAGAATGGGGTGGGGGGATAAACAATTCGAGGCATTTCCATCCATCCACATTTTGAGTGTTAATATTGGATATTTTAAAGTCTAATTCTACTTTACTTCTCAGAAATTATTCCGTCAACAAAGCTGCACTCTCAACTGGTTGGCCTTTTTATTCTACTTCTTTTTAAGGCATCTAGCATAGATTAATGTCTATATAAGATGTAGTCTGGTTTGGATTGAAAGTATGTAACTCTTGCATATAAGCCTGAATAACCAATTGATATCAGAACTATTGCAAGAATTAGATATTTATTCTATGTGTCTGTGATTTATATGTATGTAAGTATTATCACTTATCAGAAACCAACTGTCATTAAGAATGAAAATCCTAAAAGATGGCCATGAAAAAACAACTGGAGTCAAACAAAAGAAATCATCAAGGAGAATGGAATTGTTATTTTTGTCCCTTTTTAGGGCTGTATGAAGATTTCGTTAAGCTAAGTTGTTCTTGGTTGGATATGTATTACTCTTTTCATCAGGTTTATGCATCATATTCTCTTCTTTCAGTTTAGTTTATTTACTATGTAGTAGCTTTCCAATTAAAACAAATAGTAACTTTCCCTTCCTTTGACAAGAAAGGCCCTCTCTCTCCCTCTAAAAAAACCTCTAAAATCTACTCTAGAAATCCCTAGCCGCCTTACATCTCAATATTTCCCCCTCCTGTGCCGCATCCTCCCCTCATCGACCTTCAGCGCCGCATCCTCTCCTCATCCTCCGGTGCCGCATCCTCTCCTCATCCTCCGGTGCCACGTCCTCCCCTCATCCTCTGGTGCCACGTCCTCCCCTCATCCTCCAGCGCCGCGTCCTCTCCTCATCCTTTGTGATTTTCCTTGCTATTTTTCATCTCTTTTTTGTGTTCTCTCTCTCTCTCTCTTCGGCACCGCATCCTCTCCTGACCCTTTGGTCGTTTTCTCTCTTTCCCTTCCTCATCCTTTGGCAATGTTTTTGTCAGTTCTTCACTCTTTCTCCTTGCCCTGTCTCTCTCTTCCCTTTGGTGTTGGGGAGGAGGAATGTTATAGTTTCCAGTTCCACGGGCAGAGAGCCTCCATTGGCAACGTAATGTCACTCTGTCTCCTCCCCCTCCCACATGCTCTAACCCGAATCCCATCAGAGCATTGTTGCTGTTCCCCCTCTGTTGACGCCTCCCTCCGCAAGTTTACAAGTTGTGTTTATACTGCATTTTGTTGGTACTAATCTAATACTAAAATTATGATCTGTTTTGACATCTCTTTAAAATGTTCCAACGTTATGGGTTGAAAAGAACTCTCTCCTTTTATATGTTTATCTCTGACTTCAAAAGATTTCGACAAGATATTAAAAAAGAACAAAAAGACTGCGTTTCCTTAAGTTTATTGCTTGTTGCTGCATCTCTGTCCACAGTTGGCTTCAATTTTGGGTGATTATACAAATTGTAGATCTATTAGATAGAGTGGAACCTGATGATTTCTGATCATGGATCTTGATTATTGATGTGGGTATATCCGCGTAAGGGATTATCGAGGCAAATATCAAGTCATGATTGAGGCTTTAATTGTTTCCTGATGAATGAATTTAGCTCATCTTAAATAACGATATACAATACAGTCTATCCAAGTAAGCTAGAAATCCAAATGAAGTCTTCTAAATTCACAAGCGTTAGTCATTTTTAAGTAATAACCTCCAATTGCAGGAAGACTCGCAACTTCCTAAGATCACTCGTGACAGTGCAAAGATAACGGTGGAGCAGGTTCATGGTTTGATGTCACAGGTGACTTCTGTTACTGGCCGTTCTCAATCACCATGCCCATTTTGCAGAAGAACATCTCAAAGTTGTACAGTATTTCCTTAACACAGTTTTGGTACCTTTTCCTGTTTAGGTTATCAAGGACTTCCTTTTCAACTCAGTGCGACAATCCAACAAAACTTGGCCGGAGCCATCGGATCCTGAACCAATGGTGGAAAGCTGATCGATGTACCCAGCTTTTGCGAGTCCAGAAGCTGAAAGAAATCTTAGGACACCAATGCTCAATGTTTCCCTGCGCCAGGCAATTCTGGAGAAAGGTGCTGATTCTTGTCTTGATTGCCGGTGTACATTTGTTACTGTTTATTTTGATATATGCACACTTTGTGCAGCAATTTGCTAGTTTTGGGAATCTTCTTTTGGTAGCTTAACAACTTAACAGAATGGTTTTAGTGCACTTTTTTCATTTGTTAATCATAGTCCAGCCGATGAGCTTCTGATTTATATTTTCATCGTCGTTCAAAGTATTGGCCTTCTTCACATTCTGGTTTTTTTTTTTTTGCTCTTCCATGTAAACCTGCCACTTTCTGCTAATCCCACAAGCATGTGATCTAGTTATGGCTTTTATGAATTCTCCGGTGGTTGAAGACTTGGGCTTTGAGGATATGTTCCTCTCAAGGTCTCGGATTCGAGACTCATCTGTGACATTACTCCTTCGATGTTTTCGATTCCTCGCCTAAGGCGTGGTTACTCTTGTTAAAAAAAAAAAAAAAAAAAAATCTCAACTTCCACCCTTTTTTTTTACCAAAGATTGTGTGTTTTTTTTCCACAACAATTGTGGAGTGGTTTGGAACTTCATTATCTTAAAAAAATATTAAAGAATTCGAACTTTATGGTAGGGGTGTTCATACATTTTATGAAAACAAATTTGACTTACGATCGAACAGAGGGCAATCGGTCTGTTTTCAAGTATATGTTCGGTGTCGGTTAGAAAAAAATTTAACCAAAAATTTATTGGTTTAGTCAGTCGGTTTGGTTAACCAACTTTATAAAATATTAATACTTTCATATAATTAATTAGATTTCTCGTTAACTTATTGTAAAATTAGCCTAAATTAAATGTGTTTTAAAAAATTATTAAATTATTCAAGAGGTTCAAATTTTAAAAGTAATTCTTCAATTTTTATTAAAAAGTTATACGATGAATATGTTTTTTAATAAAAAAATAAAAAGAATTAACCGACTTAACCTACCGATCGGTTCGGTGTCATTTTTAAGCAAATCGATTGGGTCGGTTTGTTGTCAATTTTTACTGAAAATCGACATCGATTGACTGATAAACACCTCTACTTCATGGTTACTATACATGATGTCAGTGGAGCTAGACCAGGCAGATTAGGATTCATGGGAGCTGTTTGTTTGCCATATTTAAGGAAGATTTAGATGAATAATTTATTAACTTCTCTTTGAAAATTTACATCAAAACGAATTTTTACCAACTCATCCACCTTTTTACTTTTGAAAATAACTCTTTAGTCGCCACTTGCCCATGATTTTAGACCGTTTTTCTTATTGGATAATTAAATTGACTACAAACTTTGCTCACATCAGAACTTTATTAAGTCATTTTGCTTTATAAAATTGGTAGGTTAATTCTAATCATACTATTAAAGATTTTTTAACTATCAACTTAATAATGAATTAGTTTTAAATAGTTGGAGAAAGTTGACGCCCGCTCGCTTGTTCTTTTCTATTCATCTCGTGAATTCATTTGAATTCGTAACCAAATTTAAAAACCATAAACTTAAAATGATTACTTAATCAGAGAAGAACAATACATAGAGAGTAGAACTATTTCCAAATAAAATGAAAATCGAATATCGATCTCAAGATCAAAACTTGTAACTATAGGATTGAATTGGATTATAATCAATCAACTAAGTCAATATATCACCAACCCTATCTATAGATAAAGACTTATTAGACACTTAAAAGATAAAAAACTTATTAAAGTTCAAGTAAAATTCAGGCGACTGAACTTGTGATTAAAACAAATCTAAAGATAGTTGGCTGGGAATCTTTTCAATTCAATTTTAGCCGTTTCATCAAATCAGCTCAGCTGGGTATTGAAAATTTTCGGATTGGTGTCGTTTTTTTTTTTTCCTTTGGATGAGGCTTTGAAGGAGTAGTTAGTTTGATAAGTTATTTTGAGTAGTTAAAAATTTAGAATTTTAGCCAAAAATTCATTTGGATGTAGATCTAAAATGAGTAATTAAAAAAAAAATGATTAGAAATAAATAGTTAAAAATGAATAGTTACAAAAACTCGTTTTGATATAGTTTTTTGAGTAGTTAGGAAATATTCATTTTAAATCGTCCATAAATTCCACAAACAAACACCCCCTACATAATAAAGGAAAATGAATATGTAGGAAAACACATTTTTGATGTATATCTAAAGAAAAGAGAGTTCAACTCAAATCTTTGTTAACAATGAATGCAATAAGTGCACTAAGTTCTAACCAGACAGAATCATGTATCACAAATACAATCATATTGAATGAAAGGTTATGATACAATTCCCTAGCCCAACCTGAATGATTTATGAATGCAAAATATTGCACTTTTATTTTGATTTTGGTTGTGCTGTGCTGCTTAATGATGCTTCAGGGAGGTAGTTATTGATTTCAATCTCATACTCGGTAGATAAGAACTTTTTTTTTTATACAACAATATTGAGGGAAGAGAGATTTTAACGTGTAACCTCATAGTTATTAGATTATATAAAATGCTATTAGAGCTCTACTCTTGTTGATAGTTCGAACTTTGAAAATTGTTATTGGTGGTATAAAAATCATTCTTCGAAGTGCCTTTTGTTATTGAAAAAAAACATCACTTAATTTCGGTTCCATTTAACCATTTAGTTTTTGTTATTGATAATTAAATTTATTTTCCTCTAATTTAACTATAATAACTCTAACATCTCTCAAATAAGCACGAAAAAATCTTAAATCTCTCAAATAAGCATGAAGAAATCTTAACCAATTAAAAAAAAAAAGTTTTTGAAAACATGTTCATTTATATTTTTTTAAATATGATTTAACTTTTAAAATTATAGATAAAATGTACAACAAATATACTATGACATTTAACGGTTGGCTTAGTTTTCTAAAACAAAATAATTAATTAACTATCAAATTGAGATTGAAATCCAACCGTCACTTAACTTTTTTTATAGGGATATATATATATATATCAATTTTTTTTAAAAAATTAGTGCATAACAAAAAATTGGAGCCAACTTAAAGTAAAAAAGATGAAAAAATTTATGCGCATAATTGATTAAATCATTGCGACAAATATTTTTCAATCAATGCATATATAATTTTTCATCAATGTCAAAATAAATCTATTATAAAAGTCAAAATTAAAAAATATAAAAAAACGTTTAAAATTCTATTATAAATAAAATATTTTAAAAAAAAGTGTATAATTAAAATAGACAACTTATAAAAATTGTCATGAACAACAATTTTTATAATAATAATAATAACAACAACAAACTAAGACAATCCAAGAACTTGTTTTCCAAATGATTGGAAGAGAGTTCCTAAATTTTTTTTTATTAAAATCTCAAAATTAAGAGTAAAATAACTTCTTTAATTACATTAAAAAAAAAAAAAAAAAAAAAAGCTTGAGAGAACTAGTGAGGAAGAACGGAAGTGAAACTGCAGAAAAAATTAGGCTACGCAGAAGCAAACCTTGAAAAATAATCAGCAAAAAAACCCAACATAGAAATCGCTAAAAAAAAAAAAAATAATAATAATAATAAAAAAATCTAAATTATAAGAGAGAGAGAGAGACAGAGGTTGAAGGACAGAGAAAGAAAGCAAACGAAAATCCGAAGCTCCGAAGATTCGGACTAAGCCATTCTCAGCTACAATTTCTCTTCAATTCATCAAGTTCGTCAAAGGTTAGAGCTCAATCAATTCCTATCTTCTTGTTGTTCAAATGCTCTCGAGTTTAATCGCCGAGATTCAATGTGCTTCACACAACTCTGCAATTTGTGCTCTGTTCGCGCAAATCACTGATCTCTTTCTTCGACTTCCAAATTTCGCTGTTCCAACTTTTGAGCTTGTGAATTCTGCTGAAATAATGATGGGTTTGTATTGGTTCGCCGACCCAATTCGCGTTTTCGTTAGTTTTTGAATTTTTATGCGTGTTCTGAACTTGGGTTTCTTTGTTCGTAGTTAGGGTTTTGATTTGCGATTGATTTGCAATTGGTTTGATTCGGTTTTGAAATTTTGGCGGGATTTTAGTGAGCCATGTTGTGGGTTTAACTCTAGGGTTGTGGTTTTTGAGAAGTTGCATTTTGTGGTTTGAAGTTTGGTAAAGAAAGGATCAGTTGGAAATATGATTGCTGCAATTCTGTTGAAATCATTTTTGGGGTTTCTTTGATCTGGTGGGGTGAATTTGAGAAACTTGCTCAAATGATGCTGACTTTGAAAACTAATCTGCATTGATTGATATTTGTGGAAGTCAGAATTTTGTGGGGTGTTTTCTTTCCCTTTTTGGTGAATTTGAATAATAATTGTGTTCCTCTTACATACTGTGTGGATTTGAGTGATTTTGTAAAGGGTGTTTGAATCTGTCTGCTGAGAAATGCAGCCTCAGCAGAGCTTGAGAATTGATTTAGGTGGATTGAAATCTCAGATAGTGAAGAAGCTTGGAACCGATCGGTCAAAATGGTACTTCTCTTACTTAAATAGGTTCTTAAGTCAAAAGCTGAGTAAGAATGAGTTTGACAAGTTATGCTGTCGTGTACTTGGGAAGGACAATCTTTGGCTGCATAATCAATTGATACACTCAATTCTGAAGAATTCTTGTCAAGCTAAGATTGCACCTCCAATACCTGTAGCATGCTATCCGAAAACTTCGACGCAATCTGCAAAAATTTCCCCTGTTGTAGAAGATGGAAATGGGGGTGGTGGAGCTGCTTTTCCTACTGCAAATCAAAGTATTCCCATTTGGTCCAATGGAGGTTTTCCAATGTCTCCGAGAAAGAGCAGGTCTGGGATACGTGACCGCAAAATCAAGGACAGGCCGAGTCCACTCGGGCCGAATGGGAAAGTTGAATGTATCTCATATCAATCAGCAGGTCAGGAAGATGGCAGCTGCCAAATCATGATGGATAATGGTGATGCAGCTCCGTGCGACTTTCGGAGACCAGTGCAGCATTTGCAAGGAGTTTCTGAACTATCTGAAAACAATATTGAGGCCAGAGTTCAGCAACCACCAGGAAATCAAGTCCTACCCAACAAAATTCAGGTTGAAGAAACCAAGGTTGAAGATAGGGAAGAAGCGGGACAATCAAATCAGTCGAGTTTACTTCGGAGTCGATTACTTGCACCTCTTGGGATTCCTTTTTGCTCACCTAGTAGCAGTGGGGCTTGCAGAGCAAGGCCTGTGGATTGTGGGGGCAATTTTAGCTTTAGTGCTATTGGTCATTTGTTGGACACTGAGTCGTTGAGACGACGCATGGAACAGATTGCTGCAGTACAGGGCCTAGGCAATGTTTCTGCAGATTGTGCTAATATTTTGAATAAGGTGTTGGATGTATATTTGAAGCAGCTAATTAGGTCTTCTGTTAACTTGGTTGGAGCGTGGCCTGAGAAACCTATTGCTCACAAGCAGCAGATTCAGGGGAAGGTTATAAATGGCATGTTGCCGAATAATCAATTACATGGACGACATAGCAATGGAAATGGCGAAGCTATGCCTGAGCACAAACTACAGTGCTCGATATCGTTGCTTGACTTCAAGGTAGCAATGGAGCTTAATCCAAAGCAACTTGGGGAAGACTGGCCTTTGCTAATGGAGAAAATTTGTATGTGTACATCCGAGGAATGAAATGACTGATATATCTGCTTATCCCATTCCAAAGTTTGATTGTCCTGTCATGATTCAAAGGGGCCGAGAATGGATCTCAAAGACAGCTATGCTCATTTGTGTATGTAAACAAGGTTGCTCACAAAGATACCGAGCAAGCCAAACACCAAACTCGACGTTCGTTCTCGGAATCATCTAACTTTGACTAAGCTTGAGCACGGTTGGTTGTATTGTCCATCGGTGATTGATCTGCGTTTCACAATTCAACTGGGTGTAAGCCAGGGTTGAAGGATCTCAAGCTTTTTGTGTAAATTTAGATCACTGAAGAAATATACAAAATTTTGCAGAGATACAGTTTGGGTAGCTTGGCGAGAGGTTATTACTGGTACAAGAGCTTAGTGTTGCTCTTTATGTATTTAAATCTGAGGATTGATTTGAATCCATATGAATAACTTATCAACAGACAACAACCTGCAGATAGTATCCTCTGTATTTCATGCTTACATTTTTTTTTGTTGGATAGAAAGATGCAGATGCTGTAAAATGATATAGCATTTCTATGTAGAAAGATCCATGTTCAATATGTTCCACATTTATAATGCAATAGTCAGCCACATTTTGATTCTGATTCTTTTATTTAATTATCTGTTCCAACTAAAGGAACAAGATATTGACAGGTGTTTGTTTTCCTTAGTTGTTTGCAATAGAACCTTCCATATTCCCAGTTCGTAGTCTTTAACTGTTTTGAGAGCCACATGATTCAAACATTTAGATCTAGATCTTTGTTTAGACAAAATTTAATGTTTTCCAAATCTTCTTTATAAGAGTCAATTGAAGTTCATCTGGTTAAAATATGAGAAATGCTTTTGACTTCTGGTACAAAATTTTTATTTGAACAATATTAAAAAGAAAAAAATTGTAACACTAAATAGTGCCACATATATACATAAAGAAAAAACGAAAAATTGTAACGCTAAATAAGCCACAAGTGCCACATATGGCTTATTCTCCTGATTTCAAATAACTCTCCTCCAAAAATCCCAATTATTGTGGAACTGAAAACAAAACCTGTGGTTTTAGACAATCTTATATGATATCACAAAAAAACTAATTTTGTCTAAATGGACCACAAATTTAACAGAAAAAGTCCACTACAGATTTTCATGTAGAATTCAGATACCAACACAGAGTACTTAGAAAATGAAACAAGGAACAAAATCTATAAAAATAAAAAAATTCAGATTAAAATCTGACTGCTTTTAGTCCTTCAATTTGAAAATCCAGTAAATGAAAATACTGAAAATTCAGGTGGGGTGAACAAGATGAAAGACTTCATTCACTGAGTTTGGACTTTAAAGCCAAAGGCTGGCCTGTGCTTATTAAGTTGGTTGAAATATAATAGATTTGCTATGTACAGTCAATCTAGGGGGGGAAAAAGATCAATCCTCCTCCTCCTACTCCTCCACCTCCCATGTCTTTTCTTTTGGTTTTTTTTTGGAGAATTATGAAGACAAAGCTGAAGCAGGTTCTTCCACAGATGCTTTGCAAATGGGGCACCAGTTCTTCAGCTGCAACCACTGTTGAATGCACCCTTCATGGTAAGTATGCTCACACAGCAGCGTCCCGACTTCATCTCCATTTGAGTACTCCTCCTACAACATTCGGAAAGTTGAAATGCCTAGTTAGTTAACTGCCTGAATTGTGGATTGCCGATTGAAAAAATGTGGATGATCAGAAACTCGGGTAGTTTAAATATGGTTTTAGTCCTGGTTATGTTTGGCCCTTTTTAGCCAGGTTCCTATGGATTTGGCCTTTTATTTAGGTTCCTATTCCTTCATCTCTCCTCTTAAACTACATATCTTTCTAATAAAAGGGATATCTTGATTTAATATATAGATAATAGGATGTAGGGAAAAAGATTTTTTTAGTCCTTACAATTTAGTCCCTAGATTTCAAAATTGAAAACTTTTACTCCTGACCATGCTCACTTTTAGTTTTTGAGATAATAAATTCATTAGTTACATAGGGTAATGTTGACTAAAATGTTGATTAGACAAATTTTAAATTGTAAATATTGATAAAGTAATTAATTTATTTTTCACGTGAATTCAATTTTTAAAACAAAATAAGTATAAAAGTAAACTAAAAAAATACACAAAGACTAAAAGTGAGCATTATCAAAACGTGAGGGTAAAGATGCTCAATTTTGAAACATAGAGACCAAATTGAAACTAATCTCAAACCTAGGGACTAAAATACTAATTTTCCCTAAATTGTATAATATTGTAAACTCAAAAGAGGTTTACTGGTAAGGACCAAAACTAGAGTTTAATGGGAGTGAGTGAAGTTTTTACAAGAACTGATGATCTTTAGTTATCATAATGTTATCCAGTTATATTATAGGTTACCAAAATGCCAGAATTCCTTGGCATACAGTTCAGGTATTTTTGCAGCCTCAGTTCCAGCAGAAGATATGCTTAAAAATGGTTGATTAGTGCATTTTTTATTTTTTTATTTTTTAAAACAAATTTCCATTTGGTTTCTCACTTTAGAATAATCAGGTTAACAACGTTAAGAAGAAAAAAAAACAGCCAGACCTGGCAAATACAACATTTGACGCCATCCTCATACTCACTGCCACCTGCAGATGTATCCCCTGCATGTCTAGGCTGATATGTGCTTCTGTTCAAGCATTGCGACAATGCTTCCTTGGTAACCGCTGTACTCACAGTTCCCATTCTCTCTTCGAGAGCGAGTAGTTCCTGTCGAACAGCACGAGACAGTAGTTAAGTACAAATATGAGAACAACCGACATGAGGCATTGGGAGGCTTAATTAATAGCATGAAGAGTTGAGTGAACAAGATCAGCAAGGAAGAACAGATGAGATAGATTTGTATAGATTAGATCTAAAGGGATCACAGTATTTTTGTAGAAAATAGCAAACCTCATATGACATGTTATCAATATCCAGCCTCATTTCTCTATGGTGATCATAGAAGTTTAAACCACTAAGGAAAAGGTTGGTCTCTAAGAGAATTACTTGCTGCAAGGAAAATTAAATGTTAGCTCAAAATGATGTGAATGAATAAACAAATAATAATAAAATATCAGGAACTGCCTACTTCATATGTCAGCTCTTCTTCATGTTCAATCCTTTCAAGAGCCAACAATACCTTAAAAAGCAAGATGCAATTCTTTAATATTAGAGACATTAACTAGGCTGAGAAAGTGAAGTATTCTTTTGATAGGTCTTCACAAAATAAACACAACTATAGTATGGAAATGTACCTCAGCAATACCATGGTGTCGAAAGCTATCTCGAGTTGTCAAAGAGCGAGCCAATCCAAGTTCTCTAGGTCTATGACTAAGTATATTCTCATTGTTACTATCAGATCTTCGGTAAGGATGTGGGTGATCTGAAATCAACTCTGATAAGACTTCATGTGCGTCACTATCCATTGAGCTGTCGAGTTGGTCTTGTGAAACCTGAGAGATCATGGACCGTGACTCATGCAACAATGTATTGTTTCTGTCAGGTCTGTTGCCATGTGATCTTGCTCTTGATGTCCCATAGATTGATGTCCTAGACCGACCTGGCACAACACCATTTTCCCTGTTAGAAGATCCATTTTGAGCTCCTCTTGAATCGGATATAGAAACACCATAGCCAGAGCTAGTAACCCTTTTCTCTGATGATGATCCATTCATCTTCTTTCCTCTAGTAGAGCTACTTTCTGCTTCAGGATTCCTTTTCTTTGTTGAATCCTTTTGTTTACTAAGATTTGGATCTGATGAAGAACAACCGGATGAGATGGCATCAGATACTGAATTACATCTGAAATTTCTCACGGTATGCCTACCTGCACCACCACGTGATGTTGTCGGGCGAGAACTTTTAGGCCCTGTTGACACAGAAGAACTTGCTGAAGTGTCTTTATTGCGTGTTCCAGATCTTTGATTGAAATCTTTCCGTCCCTTTGTGTTTGTTGCAACACTAGAGCTTCCTGATTCCATAATTGTGTTATCAGTCGAGTCAGAACTTTTAAGATCAACACGAAGCCCTGAACGTATCTTTTCATTAGATGGGGTGACTTGTGAAATCACTGGCTCATCCTGAGTGCTACTAGTTTCTGAAGAGTCTGTTTTTAACTGGGTGGATAGTTTTCTCTGAGTTTCAGCTACAGATTTCTTGGAGCCTCGAACAGCATAGTAAGTCTTAGAGGAACTTCCAGCTATCTCTTTGCCACTTGTAGATGTTCGAAAGGATTGCAATGGAGATTTCAGTTTCTCCGAATAGCTACTTCGGGTGCCCTTTGGGAGGTTTAATCTGCCACTGCAACCAGTTCGGCTACAATGTTTGCCATCCTGGTCTCTGTTATTTGCAGTATCTCTCAACACTGCACTGGGTCCCCTTTTGGATGCGTATCCATCAACAACTCTTTTACGAGGGTATTCATCCATGTATGATAAATGGTAGATGCTTCGACTCTGCAACAAGCAGCTCCTATGTGAGAAGTTGAAAAACCTTTTACAGACTCATGCAGCAACTCAGGAAACAAAGTGGCTGCACTTTGTACAAACCAGTATAAGCTGCAGTCCAATTTTCAAACTATAGCATCTAGTTTAAATGTGATAAATAATAATAACTTGTTAAAACTTATCTAGACTGAGACAAAATAAAAATATAATGATCGATATTCTCATTAGCCCGATATGAAGGATTGGAAATCTAAAATAGTGACTCATGAAAAGAATATCAACCATCAAGAAATTACACACCTGGTTCATGATTAATCAAATATATATACCAACCACTAACTGAAACTGAACACCTGAATTGTGAAACATTTAAATTGCAAATGTTCTCACAAGTGAAAATAAAACCCACAAGACTTAAGCTGCTGTACTTGAGCAAACTAAGTTGTCTAATAATGAGTACAAGATAGGAGTATAAAATCAGTGAAGGATAAAGGGCCATACCTAATAATTTTGGCGAAAAAACATATCTGTAACTAACAAGTATTAAGCTAAAAAAGAAGAAGCACTCCATAGGTATTGCTTCTTATATTGAAACAATTATGGCTTAGCTCTTAATTGCTCTGAGCCTGACTCGAAACAGAAGCTACAACGACGACTAGATTGGGTAACACTCGAACATCTAAGCATATTTCATAAATAATAAATATAATAAACAAGACAACGACAGTATCATTAGAAAAAAAAAAGAGATGCACTATGACGATTCTCAGGTCTCCTTATTCACATAACTGTAAAATACATAAGTACTAGTTTCTCTATGCTTATATCCTCAAGAACTAGAAGCTATAGCAATTGCATCCACGGCAATGAAACAAACCAATCTACAGCAATGAATTGCACGTCCAATAGAAATAATTCAGATTACGGTCTACTTTAATAAGCATTTGATCAATTTTTTAAAAAAATAATAAGCATTTGATCAGTTTAATCCAAATAATTGAACAAAACCGGGACAATTTGATTGAAAGTCAAAATAAAAAGAGGAAAACCAAAAGAAGTAAAGGGTTAAGGAATCTGTGTGTCAGGTGCTCAAAATCCATCCCTACAAAAAAGTGAACCCTATCGTTTTTTTTTCCAGGATAAAGTTATTCTTCATTGTTCTTCACAAAAAGCTTACTCCATCTTTATAAAAACAAATAACTCCGTGATTCAAGGACTAAAAAAGCTCAATCACAAAACAGAAACTTTCATTAAAAAAGAAAAAACCAAGTATAGCTTATGACTTCAGATTACACCCCACAAAAAATTCTCAAAAAAGCAATTGAATAACAAAAACCAGTTGAGTGACTGCCAATCCAATATTCCAACAAAGAAAAGGAGCAACCCCAAAAGAATTATACAAAATCAAGATCATGTCAACGAAAACAGAGAATCAAATTCATGTCCGAACCTCAAAAAAAGTAGTCTCATAAGGCCAAAAAGGGGGGACAAACAAAAAACCCCAAACTCGAAAACACCCTAAAATTCAACAAAAAACAGAACAAACTCCAATTGGGCATCATCAAAAATTGAAACCCAGATACCAATCGAAGCAAGAACAAAAACCCATGATTAAAAAAAGCCCCAAAAGGGGAAAAACACATAGAATCATCTACCTCGTTTCAGGAAGTTCGAACAATCAAAAGGAGAAGAAGTAGAATTAGAAGCTTAAGAACTCTAATTCACAAAGGGAGCAAAAACGTGGATGAATGATTCGAGAACGATTTGCAATCCCAATATCAAGTAGAATTCAATGGGAAAATAAAAAGAGAAACGGAAAAAGAGGAGAGAATGAGAAACAAAACGGGGGCGTACCGAAAATCTCTATAGTGGTGCCGTCCAAATAGCAATATATCAAAAAAAAAAAAAAAAAAAAAAAAAAAAGCCAAATAAAATTGTAAAGTAGAGAGAGAGAAGAGGAGAGAGAAATGGATTTTGGGAAATTTTGGGCCGTTGGATTGAAAGTCGAAGATGAATGGTTGGGATTGACTTGAATGTCATCTTCAAAAAGGGTTCATTTTTGTGGACTGGAAGGAACAGAGAAGCTCTGCCCCACCTCACCAGCTGACCCTCCTACCCTCACTTTTTTTTTTTTTTTTTTTTAATAATTTTTATTTTTATTTTTCCTTTTTCTTCTTTTTGGGTGGCTTTTTTTAGCCTCTTATCTAATTAGAGTTTTTCATTGCATCCCCTATCTTTTTTTTTTTTTAATAATAATTATTTTATCTACTTAATTAGAAGGTGGATATGAGCATAAAAATTGTAATCTAACAATCAAGAGATTCAAGCCTGAAAGAGATTGAGACAATAACACACATATGTAGGTGATTCACTAACAGAAATTAGAAATATATAGTTTTATTTAAAAGATAATAATACCAAAAATTTACAAAGATGACTAGAGTTTAAAAACAATTTATATATTACACCTCTTATAGAATCTTTGTACAAGATATGACTCAAAATATATAAAAACAATATACAAAAATATTAAACTCAATTACATATTTAAATAATTGCATAATTCTTCTTCTATAAAAAAAAAAATAATAATCGTTTATCAAAATAATAATAATAATCACATAATTCAATGTGTTTCAACCAATTCAAATTTCCACCGTAGAAGTTAACGTGAAACTAACTTAATTGGTATATTTATTTGATGATATTTTTACTTTATTTTATTTATTTATTTTGACATTATTAAATCCCGTTTATGTGATTATCTTGATTTTACAATATTTGCTTGAGAAGAAAATATGTTAGATACATGATCGAGCATGAATTAAATTCATAATCTCTTAACTGTATGAATATTATTTTGATCATATTAATTTTGTCTACTAAGAAATTAGAAATATGTATTTTACTACTTTCACGTGTTACTAAACTGAAAAAAGAAAAATAATAACCTTCATACCAAAGCTGCAATGTTATTTTAAAATATCTATTAGTCAATTTGACGTAGCTTAGGTGAAAAAGATATTAGTGTGTTTTTGCTTTTCGACTATAGATTTTTTTTTTTTTTTTTTTTTTTTTTTTTTTGAGAAAATTTTGTACCGTGTGTTATTGAAATTTTTTTATATAACTATGTACTGTTTCTTGAGAAATCTTGATTATTAGTAAAAGTATATTTGACTTTGAAATTGTAATATTTTATTTGACTTTTAAGGAAGATAAAAAAAAAATAATAAATGATAGCTTTTCCAATTGACAAGTAACTTACAAAATTTGCACATGGTTGTATATACACATCTACGGTACTCAAATTTCAATCACAATATCATTAACAATACATACATTCTTATCATTAAACAAAATATATTAATACATTACACTTTTTAATAATTTACAATTAAAGTTTACACTTTGGACACATGATTTGATTTAGAGAACAAAAAGACAAAATTATCCTTGTTATGTGTTTGGGAGTGTGTTGAGGCCCAAAAATAAACCTCATATATTTGTCTATCAATAAAAATGTTGATTTTTGTTAAGAATAAATATGGTTAAAGATATTATCTAGGATATTATCTAGGATTGAATAAAAAAAATTTATCTAGGATTATATAGATTCAACGTTTAAAAACAAAAGAAAAAAAAAAGAAAATATAGATTGAACGTTTGATATTTTTAGTTATAAATCTTATAACATTTATTTACATATTATATAAAATTTGTTAAAAGATCTTTGATATTTTGTGTACTATATCAAAATACAGTCCGGTCATGTATTCTCCAAAATTATCAATTTTATCACATGAGATGAATACAAAATGTTAAAAGACATTTAGATTAATTTTCTTTAATTAATAACGATAATAATGATTTTACATGGTGATAAACATTATATGAATATTCAAAACTTTCATTCAGGATTGATCATAGATTAGGCATGTCCTTACTTTAATCAATACCTTGACAAAGACATTGCCACAAAATTGACCATTTTAGAAGAGTCAAAGTCTTTATCCAATGCCAAAAAATGAGAATTACAAATATCTTAGTTTGACACCTGGTTGAGATGATTTTGGCCATACTTCAATAAATATATACTAACTTATTTTTAATGGGTTAATCACTTAACATAATATCAAAACATGAGAATATTTAAATTTATATAAAGTCCTTTTTTTTTAATTAAAATAAATTCCTACATGTTGGACATTTTTCATGATATCTGGATCATAAACATATATTTATGTCGGTTGAATTATTCCTCTTATGATTACCTTTATAATTATATCTAAATTATTTTAGTTTAATTTGTGTTTCCTTATTTTTACATTTATTTTCTTGAAAATGTTTTTTTATCAACTTCTACCGTTTTTTGTATCTATAAATTTATGCTTCTGAAATTTGACTAAAATTTATAAATATATTTATAATTGTTTTTAAGAACTGTATCCAAAAGAAGGAAAAATTGAAAAATTTTATATCTTTTGTTTCCGCTTTAGGTTATGTAAAATAAAATTCTAAAAAATACTAGCATTAATACCATTTCCCTCCTTTTTTTTATTTGTGAACTTATATGATTAACTATTATGGATTAACCCTTATAATCTTGTAATTTTTTTTTTCAATCATGTAACTTTGTGATTACTATGTTTAAGATGTAGTAGAACTATACTCTTGTTAGTTTTTTTTTAGTTTTTATATAGTACGATTGATAAAATTCTTGATAGAATATTCTTTTTAGAAGGAAAATATGAAAAGGGTGTATAAAATAAAATCACCTTGTAAAGCCTTTAAGTTGGATGGAAGTTAATGCATGTTTGTCAAAATTTGGTGTAATTTCACTTGCCTAACGCGTGTACCATAATTTACCAACCATATGCTTTCATACTATATAAATACATTATTATTTTTTTGTTGATTTATATAAAATTTTCTACCTTGGCCACTCATTTGCTTTAGAAAATGATAAGAGATCTCATATTCATTATTCAATAGAGTATACCAATGAATGAAGTTTAGTTGGTTTTTCAAAATAATATAAATATATATATATATATATATATTTATATATAATTTAGTACTATAAACAATCTTAAGCCCATAAATATGATATCGTCTTTGGATTAACTTGAATGAGTTAATATTACTTATCTAAAAATTAATCTTTAATCGAAATTTTTTTGATATCCAAATATTTTGTCTTAAAAAGACGGTATAAAAAAATAATAAGAGTAATGAGTAAAAGGCAAATGTGGGACATGGAATAAGTTACGTAGCATGATGTTTAAACATTATTATTTTTTGAAAGATGATGATTGATTAATTAGTATATAATTATAATAAGAGAAGAAGAAAGAAATATGAAGACTTTTTTTTTTTTTTTTTCAGTAAATGGCCTTTGTTAGCTGGAAAGTGGTAATGAATTATTATTGAGATGGCCAAAGTTGTTTTTTCACTTTGCTAATTTTGGTATATTATATATTCATCTTTAAAGCTGTCGTCTTATATATTAACACAAATAAATATTCACTTAGCCCGCCCCTCCCTCCTCTCTATTTTTCTTTCATCCAATCAATGTTTAAAACTAATATAACTTTGAGCCACCAATATATATTCTCCTTTATTTCAGCATAAAATATGTTGTGATAATTAATTATTAAGATATTGGTTTAAATAATACTGTTATTCTACAGTACTTCCAAATGTTTTATTTACATTCTTAAACTTTATATAAAAGTTTGGTTTCTTTTTTATAGAAAGAAAAAGTTTGGAATTTTATTCTATCAAACTTGTATAGTGAATTTAAAATAATCATATTCACAATGCCATCAAAATAAACATATACTAAGTTTCGTCTCATACTTTAAATGAATGGTTGAATAAGTTGTGTTACTATTAAATTAAAAATTAACTCTAAATGATCATGTGACCTACGTGCATAAAAAAAAAAAAAATAGGACATGTAGTTTTATAATTTAGAGATAGGAAACAAATCATTGTTCAACTAAAACATGTGTTTGGAAATAGTTTTATAATTTATAATTTAGAGCAGAAAACCCAATCAACTTCAATATAATTAAAATAATTGTTGAACTACAAAAAAAAAAAAAAAAAAAAAAAAAAAAAAAAAAAAGACATCTATGTAAGGTTTATGGTGCTTATCTCCATTTAAAAATAAAAAATAAACAAATAGAGTGTTTGAAAAACACATACCATGATTGATTAAAAAAAACAACTTCAACTTGTGTTTGTGTTAAAGTAAAAAATCTCTTGTTTGTATTTGATGGTAAATGATCATCACCACTCATCAACCTCTCTGTCAAAACCTCACGTTAAACTTTAGTCAAACTTTACGTCACTAAAATCAATCATCAATCGAATAGTTAATAACTCAATAATTACTAATATCAATTTTAAATTATATGAAAACTAAAATCTATCTTTTTTATTTATAAAAATTAAGGTCATGTTTGATAAGTACTTGCTTTTTATTTTTTATTTTTGAAATTTAAGTTTACACTTATTCAAATTTTCTATAATGTGTTTCACATTATTCTATATCCATATTTTCTTAAGAAAATATATGTGAATGTTAATCAACTTTTAAAAATTAAAACAACGTTTTGGAAGTTAATTTTTTTGTTTTTAAATTTTGATTTAGTTTCTCCAAATATGAATAAGATGTAGATATTTAAGTAAGATAAAATATATAATAAAATATCGTAAGCTTAAATTTTAAAAATAAAATACTAAAACTAAAATAATTATGAAACAAAGTAAAAAATGTAGATTTTATCGAAATATAAAAACCAAAATGATGATTTATATAGTTCCTGTAGTTTTGTTGGGGATAATGATAATGAGATTGGGACTTTGACATGACTTAGTGAGAGATTTAATGCTCGAATTTTGGAAGCTTTATCAAGTAGCGTAGCTGAATCAAATTGTTAATGAAAAACAAAAACAACAACAAAAAATGAAGCTCGAGGAAAGGATAAGATCAAAGCCTACAACATTTCATATATAATCAAATAAAAAATTTCATAATCAAATAATTAATCAATCAATTTAGACTAAAGAGAACCTTCACACCATCAACTTTCTCTTACACAAAGATGTCACCTTCGTACAACAAATACAAATATTCGTTGTATGTACTTTATTTACTTCTTTTTTTTTTTGTCTTTTATGTATATATAAATATATGAAATTTTTGAGTCCGCTTTCTCATATCTCTATTAATTTGGAAGAGTAAAAATTTAACTATTAATTTTCTCTGTAAAATGAACAATGAAATCTGAATTTAGAAAGACCTAAGATTATAATCAATATAATAAATAATATAATAAATCTAACCAAATCAATAACATAATATATAATAATCTCATTTCTTCTTAAAGAGACATATATCTTGACTCTATTAAATAACAACTATAAATTTAACCAACAACTTTTTGAATTTTAAAGATTCATTTGATTACTAAACTAATTAATGTTGATATAATGTTCAATTTAGTACAATCTACCGATAAAAAAACTTGTTGCATTTTTTAAAGGTTAAAAATCCAATCTCACTTGATATATTTGCTGAATTTAAAATAAGATATTCATACGGAATTTTGTTTCTTTTTATTTTATTATATTATTATTATTATTATTTTTTAATATCAAGTTCTTACCACACCAATATAATATATATTTGACTTTGGGATAAAACATATATCTATTTAAAATACGGATTTTTTTTAGGCATTATCATAAATTTATTCTTGAACATGGTGTGTTGAACACGTGATATCATGGTATTTAATTTATTTACAACCAAACAATAAAATTATTATATCATTGATCCATTTGGTATTGACTTCAAGCTTATCATCAAAATTAATTTTAAAACCATTTTAAGTACCCATACCAAAATTGAATATTTGAAATTTATGGTAGCAAATAGAACGACACTCTAAATAAGTGAGACCATATTCTCAAAAAATAATAATAATAATAATAATAAATAAGTGAGACCATTTTCTTTGTTTTTTGTTTTTTTTTGAAGAAAGACCAAAAAATTATTTTAACTTTTACTTTGAGTGTTAATTTTATATTGAGAGAGATACACTAAAAAAAATGCTTAATTTTCGATGGTTGTTTCATTCTGTTAACTTTACTTTATAATTTAAAAAATTGGAATCAACCATAAATTAATCTCACATCAGTGACATGGCAGTTCCATTTTGTGTTTAATTATTTAAAATAAACTTAGCTTTGTCTTCTCCTACAATATACAAAACTTGTGTGCCTTTAAAAAGCTACATGACTTTGTTAAATTATGAAATTCCTTCTACAATTTCGCACTTCCAAATGTGAAGTAACTTTGTGTTCTTCCCACTAATATTTGTTGGGTTTATTTTAAAAAATTATGCCATTATAAAAATTTCGCTTATTAACCCATTTTAGTTTTAATTAAACGTAGGGAAGGTTCTTAATCTCTAGAGGGGAGAACATAAAGTTACATCACATTTCAAGAGAAACATTATATATATATTTTAACATTATTTATTTTTATTTTTATATTAAGTCATTTTATTAAAAAAAAAAATTTAAGTAAAGCTGAAGTGATACGATACGTGAGATGCATCTCGGCAAAAAATGAATTACGTTAATGAATCGGATTTCATTGTCAAGATTATATTCAAAATAGTATATTTTACTTGTCAAAATGTTCAAATTTGTTAGGGAAATATTAGTTTAATAGTACACAAATATTTTGCTAACCAATAAAGGGGAAAAAAAGATTTAGTAACTAAGAGATTATACGTACGAATCATTCCACTTTTCATTATGTTTAGATTAAAAATCAAATCTTTTATAAAATCACATAATTAAGCTTTTTAATAAGTTAGTGGGAAGATTTGATTTGATTTGATTTTTTTTTTTTTTTTTGAATATAAGTTGGTGGAAGGTGATTACAAATACCCGAATCGAACCCTGATCGTGTACTGAAAATGAATTAACACCAAATCAGATAACCAATCGCGCCACCAACCATTCAAAATTTTAAGAGTGAATACATTAATAATTGCTTTTTTCTTTTCCTAGAACAATTATCTTAAGCATATAGTATCAACCGATAGAAAGGTTTAGGTTTATTAATTGCCATAAATTTAAGGTTAAAATATTACTTTGATTTCTTATATTAATAAATTAATTTAAATACTTTTCAATAAAGTTCAAACTTGGACCTTATCGTTAATTAGATGTTATTTTTATTAAAATTATTCAAATAATAAATTTCCTGCAATAAATAATAAATGTGAAAATATTTATAAAATGAAAAGTATAGACTACATCTTATAAATAAATATATAAATAAATAAATATATATATATATATATATATTATTTGGAGAGAAAGAATGAGACATATGAAGAGGAAGGTTTAGCACACACAAATTCATTTGTGGAAATCAAACAAATTAAAGATGAAATTTGTCACCAAACATAACATAAATGTAACATGGCCAAGCCAATTCTGCCAGGTCACTTGTCGTTTCAGCAAAGCTGCCTCGGCTTATTAAAAAAATGAACTTTAAACGACTTGTCGTAAGGGTACATGGATTAATATACAAATTTCTCCTTATTCTATGTTTCTTATACTTTCAAAATATTCAAACGTTAACTTCAAATTTATCAATAAAAGCAAATTTAAGGCTTCAATTGAAAGTATATTAATTAATATTTCTATATAAAAATACTAGACTAAAATATAACAAACTTAAATAAATAAGTATATATATATATATATATATATAAAAGTTTTAACCATTTATACATTATATATACATGTACATGTAGAATTAGAAGACATCAAGTTTGCATAATTATGGTAAGAAAAATAAGAATGATTATGAAGAATAATTATCGTACACGTTTGAGCTATTGAAAATCATTCATTTCATAATTTTTTTTAACCAAAAGTACATTATAAACACTTTTTATATCCCTTATAGACAAAATTCATTCACGAAGGATTTTGAACTTGCAACTCTCTTAGTTACTAGGTCAAACATAATGTTATTTGGCTAACCTGGTTTTAGCTTATTTTTTGATATTTTCATATTTACCATTGGGTTTTTAATTGCAATTAAACAAGCACAAAGAGATAAAGATCAAGAGAACAATTTATTGGAGGAGAAAGAACAAACTAATACATGTCTCTTGAATCAGATTGAAAAGATGGCCAGACCAAAGGAAAATTAGCTGAATTTGAAAAGTTATATATTTTCATTTTCTATATTTTTAAAGACTGGTGAAAATGAAAGAAAATAAAGAAAATTCGTGCATTGGGGCATATTAGCAAAGGTCAAAGAAATAGTATAATATAAAATAAAGATTTGATCCAATAGTGTGTAATTGTATATTCAATCAATTCATATCACAATTATTTATTATTTAATTATCTATTTTACGTGATGACTACTAACATTGTGGGGGCCGGCAATATATATATATATATATAAATTGTGTGTGTTGTGTTTAGTAAATTGGACGAATGAATGTGACAGCGGATTTGCAAATTCAGTCCAAAAAGAAAATTATATATAATTAAATTCCGTCATTACAGTTTAATTAAAATAAAAATGAAATGGAGATAAATTCCATTAGTTTTTTATAATTTAAAATACATAAATTCTATCTATGTATAAGTTTAAAAGGTTTCGCTCCCTCTGACTGACTATTCTCAAGTGCATGGAGGCCATGGACAATCATTTGAGAGTTCAGATTAATAATGGAATCAATACTAGCTTCTGGTTTGACAAATGAGCGAGAAATTTTAGATTAAGTGAAAAGTATCTTTGTTTTCTTGCTATGTGTACTCGAACAACCAGATTTCGGTTAAAGATGCTTGGATTGTTGATGCAAACCAATGGTCATGTTATCCATTTGTATCCCTTCTATCGTGCAAAATCGATAGAAGGGTCGTTATTTCGGATGGTTGGCCGACTCCTAATCTTCATTATGGAGATGTATTGCCACAAAATTCATTAAGAAGATTTTATATCTAAATGCAACCAACACCCTTGTTCATCATCTAAAAGCTGCTTTAGATGAATTGGGGGGCTACACTTTGAAAACCATAATTCGTATGGCCGCTTGGTGGTGTGTATTAAATCTAAGCCTTTGTAAACTATATAATATGAACTATATATTGTAAGAAATTGGTATACTTTCTCAAATCATTTTTTACATGATTAGCATGTTATATCATATCATTTCTTTGTCAAAAGTAAATAAATAAATAAAAATAAACCTCAAAAATAGTTTTGATAAAGTCCTAAAATATTTGTACATGTTTTATTAGAATCATTGAGGTAAAATCTAAATAAAGAGTGAATACATGAAAAGAAATTAATTCAACTGTTAAAATTATGATTTATCTCCTCAAAGTTAATGCTCCAATCATAAGTCTAAGTAGCTAATATGAGCAGTATCTATCAATGTACACATATAGACCACGACGTTATGAGTTTGAATCCTCTCATTCTCATTTGTTGTAATCTCAACAAAAAAAAATCATAAACCTAAGTCATAAAAATGAAACTGAAACTTTCACAATTTTATTGTCTAAAATTGGAGATAGGTCCAAACCATGTAACTAACTTGGCTATTTAACAAAATATTTTAGTTTCACTTCAGTTTAATGTAAGATCCACTCTTGAATTTGGTTCTTACTTTTAATTTTTCAAAAATTTAAAAGGGAGTTCGTACCATTAACCTTCAGATTACTTTTTCTTTTTTTAGTACAAGTTGGGGGAAGACGATTACAAATATCGATTTTAGGGATCGAACTCGTGACCGTAGAATGGAAATAGATTAACACCAAACGCAATAACCTTTGGATTACTAAGTCATACATGATATTATTGGAGCTAGACTTCTTTTAACATTTATTATATTTATTTATTTATCTTTATGATATGAATTAAATGTGAATTCTAACTAAACTTAGTGTTTAAATTAAGATTTTAATAGCAAAAACAAATAAAATAATAATTTTAAAAAAAAATCTTAAAAGCCAAAATTGAACTTGAGTTTGAAGTCCAAAACTGAACCTCCAAAGTTGAATAGAACATCAACGGACTTTTTTTTAATAAAAGAAATAAGGATTGGAAGGGGTCCACGCTTATTTATTTATTTTTATTTTAAAATAATTTGAGCAGGCAGCACGTTTTGTGATGTTTGATGTTAATTTGGAAAATTAATTAAATGATACTTCCTTCGGACAGGCTTGGTTATTGATAAACTAATCTAAATTTTCAAGACCGTACAGGCCTTCATCAAATTAGCAAAATAAATACTAAAAATATTTTAATGCTTTATAAAAAAATATATAATACAATAAAACTTTAAGGTAAATTATGATTTTGATTCTTATAGTTTAAAAAGTGATTTTAAAAATGAGAATACAATTTCTATTACTCGCAAATCTAAATCATTCCATCAAACTTAAGAAAGCATTTGTTGTTTGTAAATTAAATACATAAAAATGAGTTAATCACGTGTAAATAATGAGATTCTGTTTTATCTAACAAGTCACTTAAGTGATCTCGAAAAAAAAAAGTCACTTTACTTATCCATCATCAATTAACACATGAATAGTTAATTACTGCATAATTATAAATATAAATGACAATAACTATTTTTTAGATTTTTTCAAATTTACAATTAAATTCTAATTTTTAAAATTATAGAAATTAAATTAACTTTTAAAATCATATTCACCACATTCTAATCTTCTTCCCACCCTTGAAATCAATTTATAATTTGCACAGAATTGTATTTGTGGTTCGACATTATTAATTTTTATTTTAAAAGATATTCACCAATACGAAAGTCGGCCGGATAAATATTGAGAAATGTATGGAAATGTCGTAGTCACACATAACCTAATGCTATTAAAGTACTATGCATAACTTTTCTTTATAAGATGCTCTGAATAATTCTGGCAAAAATATAAAAATACTTTTTAAGAAATACCAATTCCTTTTAAAAATTGATATATCATCATTGAGCTTTCAATAAATAGTTAAGAATTTTTTTGGAGTAATAAAATCATAAGTAAAAAATCGACATCAAATGTCCTTCTTTCAAATTTAATCTATATAAATATCGTATATACTAATTCCTTCAAATCTAAAAACAATTTGTTGAACTGCAAAAACTGAACCAAACAAATCAGTTCCAGTCGGTTTAGTTTGGCTCGATTTGGTCTAGTGAAATTCGAAATTGTATATTAATTAATAACAATAAAGGGGTTTAATTGGAAAATGAACCGACCATGAGTTTTAATTAGAAGAATTTAAGACATGGTTGGGATGTTTTTTCCTAAAAAAAAGGAGAAAAAAGCGTTGAATTTGGAAAAGTCAACCATTGTAATCGACTTTAATGGGTCTGCTTTATTGATAACCCAAAAAAATAAAAATAAAAATAAAAAAGACTTTGTTGATAGGAATTGGCGATTCATTGAATTGCCTCCATCAAACAAAAACTGAAAGAAAGAAAAGGAAGAAGAAGAACACATTGATTCTTTGCCTTCCTTTTCTTTCATTTCTCATATTTTTTCACTCATTTTTTTCTTTCTTTTTCCAAGCGTACATCGATTTCTCTAAAATTTCAATCCCTATCTCGTTGAGGTAGGGATCGAACGTTCAACTTCAAGAAAGGTAATATATATCTTCGAATTCTTTTCAATCCATCTCTTTTGCATTGTCAAATAGCTTTTTGTTATTTCTTTTGGTGCGAATATGGAGGATTTGAACTACAAATCTTGTTGCTACTAAATATTGCCATTGTTGGCAATTTTTTCATCTAAATATTTGTCAAATCTAATTTTTTTTGTTCTTTTCATACAATAAGATATCTGCAACGATATAATTTAAAAAAAATGTTTGGCTTGATATTCATAAGTAAATATAGGATTAAAAAAACTAATTTATGCAGTATATATGTATTGGATGGTGTAAAAGAAAGAATTATTTAGACACGGGGGTAATGATTTTTAAAGCTATTTTGTTCTATGAAACTTCTACTTTAAAGTTAACAAATCAACCTATCAAGTATCAAAGTTCAAATATTATATATATATATATATATAGTTTTGTTGCATGGGATGGAATGCTTCAAATTCTCTGCCACTTTTTTCCTTCCAATTTTTTTCCTCATGATTAAGTGTATATATGAAGAAATATAAATATTCTGGTTGTTCTTTCGTGGAGGATTGGCTTTCTTAATGATAGAAACTTTTGAAAATGATCTGATGCAACTATGGAAATGATATGAAATGCAAATGAAATTTAGTGATCTATTTTGGTTTAAGAATATCCATTGATGTTTCTGTTTTTTTGTTTTTGTTTTTTTTTTTTTAAATTATAATTATATTATCACAAACGCATAGCTTTAAGTTGAACTAAAATAAGTCAACAAGAACAGTAATTAATGATCAAGAGGTCATGAGTTCGAATTCTCTAGTACCAATTTCTTGTTCTTAAATTTATTTTCTCTTCATGATGTTATTGAAAATGCAGGTTATGCTTGAATTCTCAAAGCCAAAGTAGCTGAATGGCAACAAGAACAAAAGAAAGCTGTGGTTTGGTGAAGGAGAAGAGGATCACAGCTCCAATTTCTATCACCATTCCTAATACTCCAACCAAAAGAACTCCAAAATCATCTCCTAGAGGCCCCTCAACTGATCACAAACTATCTTTTGCTGCTTCGTCTCCTTCTTCAACTACTACTACTCTACCGACGCTCTCCGAAAAACCCGTTCCGAACTATCTTAAGCCCACGGCCAGCTCCCGCCATGACCATAACAACTTCAAGCCAATCAAGAAGCTAGCAGGCCCTGCACCACTGCCTGAGGGCAAACCTAGTTTGAATAGAAGAAGATCTTTCGACAAACCGCCCCCGTGCACCCCGCGTTTGGATAAGCCGTTTCGATCGCCTGGACCGAGGAATCGTGCAACTCATGTTCCCGTCCGGTCTTCCTCTTTTGGGGCCAAATCCACTACTACATTTATCAGTTCAGCAAAGCCTGGTTTCTTGGAGAGATCGGGTTCCAAAATCTCCAAGGTGGGAGGGAAACCACAGCAACCAGTTCATAGTTTGAAAAGTAGTAGTATTGTAAAGAAAAGTTTAAAGAGAGAAACTAGCAATGCTGCTTTGGAGGAAATGGTTTCCAAGACTAAGAATTCTGTTGAACATGTGGATCAGAGTCCTACCTTTGTTCTCGGCATGAACGATGAGGAATTGGAAAAGATCGAGTGCGAACTAGATCCTTATCTTCCTGATCCAATGCCTGAATTAGATAAGGAACTTAGAACTCATCAGGAGGAAAAGAAAGCAGTTTGGAATAATGAAGAGGTGGACGAAACTCCGAAGGCAGCTGATGCGAAAACATCAATTCCGAAAGAAGAGAATCAAAATCAAAATGAAGAGGAGAAACCAGAGAGAATTGCAGTAGAAAAAGTGGAAGTGATTGCTGTTGCTGCATCAGAAGAAAGCACAGACAACCAGAATGAAAAAAAAGAAACCGAAGTGACCGAGAAGACGGCAGCAGCAGCAGCAGAGAAGGAGGCCGAGAAGGCGGCTGCAGCGGTAGGCAAACCCCGACAAGGAGGACCGGGGAGGAAGGAGTCTCCAGCAATGTACAATCATGTAATAGAGGAGACAGCAAGTAAGCTTTTGGAGAAGAGGAATAATAAGGTAAGAGCATTGGCTGGGGCATTTCAAACAGTCATTGACTATGAATCTTCATCCAAATGATTGATAAATGCCTGCCATCAAAATATTTTCCATTGATTAATTTAACAGCATATAAAAGTCATTTATACACGAATTTGTAGAGTTGAGGTTTTTGTTCTTATTATTTGGGTGGTGGGCATTTTTTCACAAGGGTTTTAGTTGTTTCTGAACTACTCATCTTACATGTGTAATAAAATGACACAATTTGGGAGAGAATATTGTATCAGTTGGTTAATTTTTTGTCTATTAAACCTGTTGAAATTGTTGTACTTGATTCCACTAATTGAAGTATGATTTTTAAATGTGAGGATAGTTTGATTTTTAATGTTTGTATCAGCATAGACTACTATATTGCAGTTGTGCTAACATCAATCAGAACTCAGGACACCATCTTAGAATTTAGGCTACATAATATAAAATATCCACAAACTTCCCTTTTTTGTTTAAAATTACCTTATCCTATAAATGTTTCTACAATACTCGGTAGAGAATTACTTGAATGTTAAAAAAAAAAAAAATTGATGTTATGGTAACTTAGCCCCGTTTAATAACCATTTCGTTTTTCGTTTTTTGTTTTTTGTTTTTAATTTTTGAATTTTGGTTTTTTGTTTTAAAAAATAAAAATCGTATATGTTTGATAACTCATTTTAGTTTTCTGTTTTTGAAAATTTAAAACTAAAAAACATATTTGATAACTGTTTTTTGTTTTCAAATATCACATTTTGTTTATATTTTTTTAGATTTTTGCTATTTATTCTTGATTTTTTCATGATTTTTTAAAAACAAAAAAAAAAAGTGTTTTTGAAAGCTATTTTTTTTAGTTTTTAGAATTCCTTTAATATTTTAAAAACATTTTTAAAATTTTAAAAACAAAAACTAAAATTGATTATCAAACAGACATGTTTTTAAAATATTAAAAACAAAAACAGAAAACAAAAAACGAAATAATTATCAAACGGGATCTAAAAATGACGTGATGGTGATTAGAGCACCTACTAGATTTGAAATTTAAAAAACGACATTTAAAAACATCATTTTTTTTTATCCAAGATTCTAATAGTTTTTCTACTCTAAAAATTGTCAGGATCTCATGCCAGAAAGAAAAGGAATGAAAAGTTATGGCCATTTTTATTTGTTTGATTGTTTTAGTTAAATTGAAACTGTAATATATTTATATATATATTTCAATCGACCCCTTTATGCTACATTACATCACTTATTAAACTTAATAAGACGATTTATTAAAGTAAGAGTTTAGAGATGTAAGCATTTAAGTTTGTGCAATATTTCTTAAAATGAATGAGCATTTTTTTTAGAAGGATTGTGATAAATGATCACTTTCTAGTTATTATTATTTTATTTGTTTCGAAAAAATTCACTTTCTAAATATTATTATTATATTTGTTTTCGAAAAGCAGTTTTTCGAAAAAAAATAATAGTTATAATCCAAATGTTTTTTTAGTTCAATCTCTTTATTTAAACTTTTTTACACACACAAAGTCTTTTCAAACTAATCCAAATCATTTGGTTTGCAGATTAAAATTTAGTATTATAATCAAATTCTCTGTAATCTATGATTATACTGTTCCATTTGTTGGATTTGTATTCTGAAAACAAAATGATTTGTTGTATGGATACTCTAAAGAAATCTTATAAAATATTTAAAATAAAAAATTATAATAAATTGGTGTTTAGTTTTAGCTAGGGCAAAGTCGATATACTGGTGTTAAGATAATATTAAACAAACCATATTGATCGCTAGAAGAAACTAACCGAAAATTATCGAAACCAGTCAAATATATTCAATTGAATTGCTTGAATTCTATTTGCTATAATTAAAAAACACAAATTGAATGACAATATTGTTCAAATGGTTTAAATCTTTTTTTTTTTTTTTTTTTTGTCAATTATAAGTTTAGTTCTTACCATTTAAACAAAAAATTCAGTCTCTATATTTAAAAAAACTAGAATTTTATATATGATATTAAAATTAGGTTTTTTTTTTTTTTTTTTTTTTTTTTTTGAAAATATCTTAAACCAGAAGTTAGTATTTATAGTTTGCTTTTGTTTTTTTGAAGATAAGCATCTATAGTTTGCTAAAACATAAAAACATAGTTTTTTTTAACAAGTAAAAACATAGATTTTATCATTCCTAACTGTAAGCAAATTAAGTATATGAAAAATTAATTATTCATGTATCAATAAAGTGAGTTATTTAATTCGTCAAAAAATACTTTTCAAGCCTACCAAACCAAAAAAAAATTAAATATTCATGTATCAATGATGTAAGTTAATTAATTTACCAAAAATTACTTTCAAGTCTATCAAACCAGAGAAATTAAATTTTAATTTTAAAAATTATAAAGACTAAATTTTTTTTTCCTTTTTTCAAATGATAGGAATTAAATTATAGTTGTTGAAAAAAAAACTTTTAACTTGCTTCAAAATACACGCCATTTAAAAGATTGGGTGTATATACTGAGAAAGAAGATTGGTAAATGTATATAAATTTTGAAAAATGACTGAAACTTCTAGTTTTTTATTAACTTTTCACAAATATATAAAATACAAAAAATATCTAAAGTATCAAAATATGTATTAAATATACTAATAATTTTAGAGAATATCTAATAATAGTATATATTTATTCCTAACAAAGACTTAACAGCATTTTTTGTAAAAAAAAAAAAAAAAAAAAATCTACCAGGATAAAATCAAAGTTAAAAAACGACGAAAGTGCTTTGTTGAAAATTATCAACCAAACTACCCATGATCAAATGATGTTTAATTAAAATAAAAAATAAAATTAAAAACAAAAAAACGACTCTTCACCCGAACTACCCATGATCAAATGATGTTTAATTAAAATAAAAAATAAAAATAAAAACAAAAACACGTCTCTTCACCCGATTTAGACCTAGTATTCCAATTATTCTCAAAAAAAAAAAAAAAAAGACCTAATATTCCAATTAAATTACTTTAAGCAAATGGGAAGGAGAATAAATTTTGGTCAAAATCCACACCTATGGGTATAGTTAGTTATCTCAAGAAGAGGGTTATAAACCGTCTGATCTTTCTTTCATTCTTCTACACAAAATACTTTTCTTCTTTTCTTTTCTTTTCCAGAGTGAGCCAGAATCTTCTAGCTACACGGAGTCTCCCCAAGAAAAACCTCAAATTCCAAGAACTTTCCTTCTCTCTCCCTATCTATAAATCCATCTCCCTGTTCTTCAGATTTCCACAACTTTCCCAACAAGACTTTTCACCCAAAACCCAAAAAGGCAAACAAACAATAGCAGAAACAGAAAGAAGAACTCGCAGGCAAAAAGGGTAGAAGAAATTGAAGATGTGTTTGGTGTTTGTGTGCGATGAGGAACAGAGGGTCCTGTCGAGGCAGCCAGCTCCAGGGGCATGCCCCTATTGTGGAGGGATGATCCAGGCCAACGACGTTCAAAGCCAATGGAGGTTTTGTTTCCTCCCTCTCTACTGGAAAACCAAACGCAAGTTCTATTGCACCATGTGCACCAGACAACTCGTCATGCAGTAGAAACACAAACACCATTCATCTTTACAAAACTTGTTTGATTTTGTTTTTGTTTTTCATCATCTGTGAAGTTTAGATCATTCGGGTTGACCCATCTAATTTTTGTTTTCTTGTTATGATCAGTGTTTGTGTAAAATTCTTAACTTCTTAGTAAAATAGATAATAATAATGGTATACGTACCTTGATTGCCTGAAAATATTGATCTGTCTTCTTCCACGTCCTCTATATGATTGTGTTTGGCTGGCTAAATAATCCCTGCAGAATTAGTTTGTAGTTCTGCATTGTCTGCAAAACGTAAATTTATCTATATTTTAACATGAACTAGAAGAGGGGTTTTAGAAAATCAGGAGCCCCCAACATGATCAGGCATTCATTTGACTGTCTATAAATATTACAACAAAAAGGGGTTTTGAGTAACCCAATGTAGTTCTAGGTTGTATAAAAAAGAGTAGATAATCAGTTATTAGATCTAGCACCGGTAAGTACATGCCTGCGATACCTCTCCACAAAGTCTTCATCAAAGAAGATCTTGGTCTTTCCCATGTCTATTAACACTATAATAATTACAGTAGTTTTGTTCCGTTGCCTGCCTTAGGTACGGATGTAGTTACCTCGCGTTGTTACATCTCGTATAGTGAAGTGAAGCTTCGGTTTTTCGATTTCAAAAAATTCACAGTAGTTTATTCTTTTGCCAAGTAGGACAGCGACTTGATCCTTGCCATTACTTCCTTGCCTGCAGTAGTCTAGTTGGCGTTTCTGTACCGGCTAGTTGACCCTTAAACTCACCGGCTGGAGTGACATGTTGGAATGTTCTCTGGTTGTTCTATCCAAAGTGCATGGACGATTGAATTTTGCTTAAAAGTTTCTCAGATAAGTTAACAATTTGGGTTTCTCCCTTCACCTTGAGATTAGCCTACATAAAGAAGTGAAATAAACTTAGCATGATAATACCCGCTTCAGGGATGACGAAGTCCAGAACAATAAATGATTCAATACGCTAGGAAATTTCCAAATGGTAGTTCAATCGTTTTGCAAGAGCGAAATGAAGAGGGTTTTGCATTATCCATGTAGCGGGTTAAACAGGAAGCGATGCAAGACTGTGGATAACCATGGTAAGTGCTTGAAAACTACAATAAAACTAAAAGAAAATGTAATGGCCGAGTTATGAAAGTATTGAGCTCTCCTTGACTTGATGGAGATTCTTTGAAACAATAAGAACATTAGGTGGAAACGTCAAAAAATTTCAGACCAAATCTAGAAAAGAGGATTGAAATCTGGAATAACAAAAGTACACATGGTCTTATACAGAAAACAGAACAAACAGGAAAAAAGGGTACAAAAAGACTTCCAATCATCTATTCTTCTTCCAAAATGTTAGAACACTTTGACGGAAGAAATATTGAAGACTAGCTAGATGGGCAGAATGTTCTTCACAGAACTAAATAAATCAACCAGCAATCACAACCACAGCACGGAAGCTCAAAATCACAGAAAAATACTTCATCTGTCAATCTTCAACTATATATTCACACCGCATTGTTAAAGTTCGAGTTCGATATATATTTCAGATGGAAACCAAAAGTAAAAATGGAGTTCAAAATTCAACTTACCTTGTTCATAGAGAATGTTTCCGGGATTACAGTACTCCGAATTGTAGGTATCGTATTCATTCCGTGCAGCCACGAATCGATCAGGTCTCTCCAAAGAACAACGTACTGAACCAAAACGTCGGCAGTCTCCTCCGCCATCATCCGGGGGAGGAACGGAGTTTCTTAAACTGGAGTCACTCGTCAAAACTGAGCTAAACGGATTAGAATCGATTCCAAAAACTGGATGAAGAAGATGGATAAGCCCTAACCTTCGATCAGAGCATCGAGAAATTGGGAATGTAGAATGTGAATGCAGAGCTGCTAAAATCACATGACATGATATCTTTACACAATTTTTTGCTTCCGAGTGACGCTGTCGATTTATTATTTATATAGGGACCTCAAAGACGGCCCGGCCCACCTTTTCGTGAATCAATTGAAAGCCCAAGCCTTGATCCTTAGGCCCACATAATCTTGTGAAAGGCACAAAAGATAGCCCTAATTTTCGATATGAAATGCTCAAAAGATTTTAAGAAACTATTTTAAGGAAACTTTAACTCGGAGATTAGTTAAATCTAGAAAATAATAGTAAATATGTTCAATTTTTTAAAAAATTAGCAAATATAGTCATTGAGTATTAATAAAAATATGGTATTAATGAGCTGTATTAAACTATATTACTCACTTTAGATGTAAATGTTTTAAAATTTGCTCACATTTGTAATTATTTTGTGAAAATAGTTCATTCACTACAATTTCTTCTATTTCAAATAAGAAAAATTGTATTGGATGGACTTTTGTCATATAATAATTACAAAATGTTAAAACATTTGTATATGTAGTCATTGATACGTTTTAATAATGTATTATAAATACTCTTAATACAATATTGTGTATCATTAATATTAATGATTATGGTTGTTAAATTTTCTTAAAAGTATATTAATGACTTTAGAGTATCTAAATTTCTTCTCAAATAGTTAAGTCCATGTAGATGACATTTAGACTAGCTTTTTCTCTTTTAGAGTATATTATTGGTCAACAAAGTTCCATTGAGCCTATATCTGTGGGCTTATCTTCTACGTTCAACATTTGAGGATCTAAGCCACCCTCCTCAAATAGTTAATTGATCTAGATAACATTCAGATCAGCTTTTTTTCTTTTAAGAACAAATTTTCGTCATGACTATTATGGATGATTAACTCATCTTCTCTATGAAAAGTACTCTATGAATTGATAGAATTACCACAAGTTTTTGTCTCCATACTCCAAATGTATTTATCCTACATCGAAGCATTCTAACAAAGATGACTTTGTTTTTTATTCACCTAAAATGCCTTATACCTTTCTTTTTTTAAAGTTCAAATTGGGGTGGAAAACTCGAACCCGAACTCCGTGATTGTAAAATTGAATTGGACGGTAACCAAGCTAACATGCCATCATCTATTTCGATAAAAGCTCCGTACTAATAAAAATGGTTGCCATCAATTGACACACAATCTATTGAGACAACTTTGTTTGATTCAAACATTTTCCATGAATTATAGTAATGAACTTCCACTCATCTATTAACAAATAGTAGAAATTATATGACTTTTGATTATTACTTTTTAGTTCAAAGTCTCATTTTGAATTTGTTTTTAGTTCTAAAATTTATCACTATTTTATTAGTCATTTAAAAGCACAACCATCAAAATTAAATAATCATATCATATTCTAGATTATCTAAAAACAGTAATAATGCCGATTTTGTTTGTTTAATCACAAAGAACAATATCATCAACCATCAACATCAATTGTTTGACAAGTCTATAATAGCTGGTTACAAAACATTGAAGGAAAAAGTAACTAAAAAATGGGAAAAACTTCCAAAAGTCTATAGTTATGTTTGTTTTTTTGGACATGAGGAACCACTCCTCGACAATTACTCGTTTGTTTTTTTTGTAGTAAACAACTTCTCTTAATCCTTCTGCAACTCCTCTTTAACCACTTTTCAAACCCTCTATGAAATCTCTAATTTTTTTTTATCAAATCTCACATTTAATCTCATAAACATATCTTTTAATCCCGACTAACATCAATATTCAAATGTCTTTTCAAAAGTAATTTTAAGTCTATCGAAAAAGTCAATAATGTGTTGGTTTGGTTTATTGATTATATTCCAATTTGATTCTACGTTCGAGGTTTCGATCTTGAAAGAAATTATTATATAAAAATTAATTAATTAATATTAGTTTTAATTCATAAAAAAACCTCATTTTTTTTAATAAAAAGTTTAGGTAAACATATTTTTTAAACTATGAAAAATTAATAAGAACAAATTTGTAAATAAAATACAGTAATAAATTAACAAAAAATACTAAATTTTAACTTCATTATTGTTTTAAAGAAAAAATAGTTTGAGAAAGAAGAGATATTTCATTCTACTTAAGCCCATAAATCTTGAAGCTCTTATTATTCTTGCCACATCCAAATATGAAGTTATTCATGATTTCTCCCCAAAATGGAGCCTCTCAAATAAAAAATCTCTACTAAGAGCCATTGACAATCATAGAGATTCGAGCTACCACCACAAAACTTGGTAGTTTAAAAATAGGTCAGGGAAATGCAAGGAAATAGGGGTGAGAAGAAATTTGAAGGGTTTTTTTTTTTTTTTTGTTGATAATCAAAGTTGAAGATTTTTAATGTAAACAAAAGAAAATTGAAGTTTTGGAGGTGGGAGAGAGTGAGGAATACACGTTAAAATAAAAGAAAAAGAAAACGTAAAAAAAATAAATAAATTGGCAGTAAATAAATTAAAAAAAAAAAAAAAAAATATATA
>JBBMKA010000015.1:8025866-8048452 GCA_037833695.1 Sechiopsis laciniata
GAGTAAGCAAGTATTTGTTTGGAGTTAATAGTGGTTATATATATATATATATATATATATATATATATATATTTGAAAATGTTGTTGGAGTAAATAATAATAATTATGTGTTTATAATTAAAAGTTTATGAATTTTAATTTTTATGAATTTTAATTATTTATCCTCAATTGTTGTTAACTAATCTAAAAAAACATTTTTATCTTTTTTAGTTTAATAATAATTAAAATTGAAAAATTCAAATTCATGACATTTTAGTTCATGGACACACATATATATCTCTACGATAATTAAAAAATAGGTTAAAATATCATTTTCGTCCTTCAAGTATCATGCTAGTTCCATTTTGGTCCTTGGACTATCAAAAGTCCAATTTTAATCCCTCGAGTATTCAAATTGGACTTTTGATAGTCCAAAGACCAAAAAGAACTAGCATGATACTTGAGGAACAAAAATGGTATTTTAACCTAAAAAGTATTATATTGAATATCAATCAACTTTTAGTTTTATATTTTGTTACTAAACATATTAGTAACATGAATTACGTCAACAATAATAAATTTTAAAAAATTTGGACTAAATTTTCATTGAATAGACCGTTAAAAATGTGAATTATTAAGAAAGTAGTAGAAAATATATTTACTTGAAACTTGTAAAATATATTCTCCTAAAAAATAAAGAAATAGGAAGTAGCATGATATAATGGTCTTATTAAGCAAAAAGTAAGCAAAATGTAGTATATACTAGTTGAAATATTTGTTCCATAACACATAAATGGAAGAAAAATAAAATATAGTACATACTAGTTAAAAAATTCATAATTTTTTTTTTAAAAAAATTCTTTTCTTTGCCTAACTTTATTAAATTTTGTTTCTTGTTTTTTTTGTTTTTTTGTTTTTTTTTAATATTAACTACTTACAAAAATAAAATAACCATGTAATTTTAGTATATGTATTTTCAATTTTGTTTTATTTTGATTCTATTATTTTTAAATGTCAAATTTTAATATTTATAACGATAATGAAGCTAAAATTTAGTGCACTTGTTAATTTATTACTATATTTCATTTGAAAATTTGTTCTTATTAATTTTTCATAATTTTATAAATATGTTTACATGAAACGTTTTATCAAAAAGAATAAGGTTGTTTATGAATTAAAATTATTATTAATTGATAAATTCTTATGAAATAATTCATTTCAAGATCGAATCCTCGAACGTAAAGTTAAATTGGATTACAACTAATCAACCAAACCACACTATTGACTTTTTTGATAGAAGTTAAAATTATTTTTAAAAATAAATATTTGAATATTAATATTAGCCGAGATTAAAGGTTTTTTTTATTTAAAAAAATAGAGATTTGTTAAAGGGTTTAATAACTAATTAAATAGTAGTTAAAAGTGGTTGTTTACTAAAAAAACAAACGAGAAGTTATTGTTTTTTTTTTTAAATCTTTTTTGAAAAACTCAAACAAAGGGGAAGTTGTGTCCAAAAAACAAATACACCCTTACTTAAATGTCACTTAAATACAAGATTTTAAGTCTTAAAAAGAGAATATCATCTTCATTGGTGTACAACAAAATTGATTTTCGTGACATCACAAAGAATGTCGACAATTTCTATTTTCTAATAATCATTTTTAATCAGCAAACTCGTTGGAAAAGTCTTCTTCCAGAAAAAAAAAAATGTTTGATAAACATACCTTCAATTAATGAAGTTCAATCTAGGTACTAATTAATTGTACACCCAATCAATAATAACATTGTAGTTTAGGTTTAAATGGACAATATCGTATTAATTGTTTAAGATCTCATTCTTCATGATGTCTTGTTTTACATCAAGGTCAGATATATTAGATACAAGGCTAATGTGAGACATAAAATAAGCTAGGTAGCTAGATTAATTAATAAGTATATAATTATAATAAGAGAATAAAAGTCGGATTTAGGTACAGTTTATGTTGTATCCACACATATGTAGCTACTTTAAGACTCATAAAAAAAAATTTCTTATAAATAAAAAGAGATTAAAAAAAAAAAGAAATTTGTGACTCTTAAAGCGCTACATCAACGACAACATGTATGAGGTGCAGCCTAGACTCTATCCAATTCTTTCTAGAACAAGAATGGGAAGAAATTGTTGTGATTAAATGGTCTCTTTTGGCTAGAAAGTGGTTGATTATTATTATTAAGATGGCCAAAGAAAGTTGTTTCCTCACTTTGCTAATTTTGGTTTAATTATGTATTCATTTTTAAGCTGTCATCTTCCATTTGTCCTTGGGTCCAATTAACACATAGCAAGATTCCTTAGCCACCCTCTTTCTAATTTTCTTTTCTTCAATCAAATGTTTTAAAACTAATATAACCTTTGACCCCACCAATTATATATTCTTCTTATTCAACATAAAATAATTGTAATAAATAATAAAAGATAGGTTTAAATAATACTATTAACACAAATCTCTATTGTACTTTCCAAATGTTTAATTAACATTCTTAAACTTCATATAAAATTTTTCATTTGAGGCTGTGTTGTTTCCAAAAAACGTCACTCATTTGTTTATATAATAAATCTAACTTTTAATGAACAGAAATAAAGTATTAAAAAATTTGTGTTGGATAAAAATTTAACAAATAGCTTCTTTTTTTTTATAACTAACAAAAACTATTTGTTAAACCACTCTAGATCATGTGATCTCTATTTCTTTGAGCTATACTTTGTGTTTTTTCAGGGAAATTTGCAGAAAAACAACTAAAACAAAATGGATGCATAGTTTTGAGATCAAATCAACTTAAATATATATATTTTTTTGATATCCACATGGGTAGAGTCAGCTTAATGCTCATCTTGATTAATGCCACGGGACATATGTCTGATCCTACAACATTTAAATGTCAAAAAAATCCATAAAAATTCATTCATAAGTGGTCACAAGAATTGAATTTATCCCCACTTAAATTTCGAACACCCTCTTTGATCACTATATTGTTGTGAGTACCTCAATAAAATTTGTTCCCTTAAAATACTTACAAAATTTGTAAATTTTTATCTGAATGTTCTCGAAGGAGACTAGATTATATTTATTTAGTTCAACCATCATTGAGATGGAGAGTTATTGCTTTTATTGAAACTATATAATTTGTTTTTTTATGGAGATTCACACCACTTCTTAATTATAAATGTATACATTTATGACAATGGAGCTATTGCTGTTGGAAGAACTGCATTAAACAATTAAACAAAACATACACCAAAATTCTTTAAAGAGAAAAGTTAAAAAAGAGAACAATAAATTTGAAAGAATACCGAAAATGATAGTCACATGATAGTTTTATTGTTTAGTAGAAATTCAGTTTAATACCATGATCACGGGTTCGATCTCGAGAATTGATATTTGACACTCATTTATTTGAAAGTGATAGAATTGCTAATTCGTTTAATGAATTCGAATTCATACAAGTTTAAATCTTCATACAATATCTTCTTGTGTTTGTCCTTCTTGCTTGTTTTGCCTAGTAATATTTGATAGAAGTGTTAATTTTAATTTATTATTTTACAGCTTGAAAATGAATAAAATGTCGTGTCGGAGAGCGATTTTGGTTTGCCTACCATTCTTCATACAAGTTGATAAAAATACTTTTTAATTAATGTCCTTTATCAATATGTCAAAATCACGATTCAAAACATATTTAAAAATGTCAAATAAATGATCATTTCGTTGTTCATTTTTGTATACATATAAGTAAGGAAAATTATTTTTTATTAGTATCCCTATTTTAATTATAATAGCATCTTAAAAATGTTTCGTATATAATAAAATACTTAAGTTTAACTTAATTAAAGTCTTATCATTTTAAAGTTTTATTTCATTAAAATTTATCGATTTTGTTTTAAATTTTTCTAAAACTTTGAAATTTGTATTTTTTTTTTTTTTTTTTGATGAAAAATCCCATATGTCCGTTCAAAGAATATAAATTGTTAATCTTATCATCATTTATTTCAATAAATCAAGTCTCTATTACCTTTATGTTATATTTTATATTTATTGAAAATAATATTGAAAAAGAGAATAACCTAAACAGTGAAACCCAACATTACATCATATGTGTGTAATTAGATTAACTACTTTAAATCTACATAGACAATACCTTTTGGTAACAAGAGTAGTACAAGACTAAATAAAATATAAACTAAATATATATTATTATAGCATTAAATAACATCTATAGTTACACTTTTTAATTGCAAACAAAAACAAAGAGGAACATCATGAGAGCAAGTGCTTGAGGAGAAAAAACAAATAAATATCAATTGATTCAGATTGAAAAGATGGAAAAAAGGAAAATTGGCAAGCATTTTTCTTCTAATTTGCTGATGAAAATAAAAGCAAATGAAGAAAATTGGTGAATGGGGGCATATTGGCAAAAAGGTCAAAGAAATAATAAAATATAAAATCAAGTTTTGATTCGACGATCATGTGTATATTTGTATATATAGTTTTTCTTATGAAATATTGTATATCCAATTTTTAGATTTGCAAAAATTTCACTCTCAATTCATATCCAAATTATTTTCAATTTCTTTGTCTCTTGACGTGATGGCTACTAACTTTGTGGGATGGAGAACACACATACATATGGGTTGTGTTTGGTTAGAGGTGAGATGAAATGAGATGAGAGGAAATATTGATAGCAGAAAAATTTTGTTTGGAGTGCAGGGACATAAGATGAAATGATAGAAAAATCTTGTTTGGGGTGCACGGAGATGAGATGAAATGATAGAAAATACTTGTTTGGGGTACAGAGACATGAGATGAGATGACAAAAAAACATTGTTTGGAGTGTAGGAAGATGAAATGAGATGGTAGGGTATCTAATACAATTTTTGCTAACTAATCCTATGCTTTTTTTTGGTTGAATAATAAAATTATTCTCAAATCTTTAACTATTATTATAAATATGAAAATATAACCAATATCATAAAGAAATTGTAAGTAATATAAAATCAATATCATACCACCCTTGATATTATTAATGTTCATATTCAAAAGAAACGTAGTTTTATTGACATCATGTACGACCTAATAATTATGATGTCAAAATTTAAAAATTTTCATACCAAAATATTGTTGGATTAAATAAAAATAATGAGCAAAAATTACATACAACAAAAATGAATTAGATTAATTTAAAATATTTGTAACTCATACATAACTTTTATTCATTTTTCAAGATTTGTTAAACTTAAACAATAAAAATAATTTTTTAAAAAAAAATGCTAAGAGTCTATTTAAAATAATAATAAATTAAATTTGGTTAAATTTAGTCATCATAGTTAAAAAATTTTATTTATTTATTTTAAAAAATAAACTATTTTCTTATACACTTTATACATTTACATTCATATTTATTGAAAGTCAAATAATTGTTAATAAAATATATCAATTAATATGTAACATTAAATCAAACATTAAAAATATTCTTCTTATTAATCATTAATGCTCATAGAGAACCATAAACACTCCTAAATTTTGTAATTTTTTATTTTGTGTAGGTAAAAATGAACTTCCTTATATTTTGATACTATTTATTACATGGAATTAAGATTTTACCCCATAAAATTTAGAATTTATTGCTATTATTTTTTTTATAATTATTTTTTTAATGTAAAATAAATCTCAATCTCTATGACTCATACAAATATTGAAACTTTTTTTTTGTATATACAAACAAAACTCTCAAAATTATTTAAATTAATTTATCCATTTCCTATAAGAAAGTTCTAGATCCACTCCTACACTATTTAAAACGTAGTTCAATGGAATAAATTGCATTTGTGCGAGAGTAAAAAATTTGAATCTCATTTTTATAACAAACAAAATAAATTAAATACTTTTAGATTTATTATAAATTACAAATAAAAATTCAATGTTATAAATTGTTTTATTATTATTATTATTTTATATAATACAATGTTATAAATTATTTAAATTTAAATTTAAATTTTATTTCAATAATAAATTGATATAAATAATATTAAAAGTGTAAAATATTATTTTGGGTATTTTGAATTTTTGTTTTATTTTAATCAATGTACTTTAAAATGTCAAATTTTAGTTAGTTACACTGTTGATAAAGTTTAAAATTGATCAATATAATAAATTTGAAGTTAATATTAATCGAAAGTTCGATCAGTCATAATAGTTTTAATACAAATATAATATAATATGAACATATGTTAAAATCGATAGAGACAGAAAATAGATAATATTTTTAAAAGAAAAAATAAATAACAAATTGGACAAATTTTTAAATTTTATTGAGACTTCCATGACTAATGCTGAACATTTCCAAATATATGAGTAAAATTGAACAAGTTTTCAAATACATAGACCAAAAATGTATCTTCAGAAAAATGACCATGAATATAATTTCATTTTGATTATTATACTTTCAAAATTTTAAATTTGGCCATTGATTTTCAATAAAAACTTAAAATAAAAAATTAATTTCTAAATAGATTATTATTATGAATTGTTTCCATCACCTCTAAGTTTGGAAGACCTCTCTTAATCACTAAACCACTCTAATAACTATTAACTTTGTCCTTTATATTAAGAAAAATGGTAACCTTATGGTCTTTTTTATATGATAAATTATTATTCCTATTAAATTGGCTGTAGAATTTGACGTTTCATTTAAATATAATGACTAAAATTCGGCAAAATTGTAATTTAATCCAAAAACAATCATAATGGGGGACCACGTTTTGTCATATTTGATTTTGATTCGGAAAATTAATTTTAGAAAAACGTCTACTATCAGACAAGCTAAGTTATGGATTAAATAATATTAACTGTCATGAACAAATATTTCAAAATGGAGCATGCCTTCATCAAACTAGGCAAGAATTTTATCAAAAAAAAAAAAAAAAAAAAAAAAAAAAAAAATCAAACTAGGCAATAATACAATATTTTAGTTCTTCATAAAAATATAAAATCAAAATTTATCCATCGTTTGACTTTATATATATATAAACTACTTCATTCCTATTTTAATATTTTATCCTTATAAATTGTTTTTTTTTTTGTCATTTTTTATTATTTTTATTTATAAAAAATGTATAGGGCACCAAAAAAGCCACATATGTACATAGGTAGAGTCCCCTACACATTCATGTGAGAGGAGTATTTTACTTCTGTTTAATAAAAAGGTAAATAACAACAAGAGTAATAGATCGACGACATTAATATACACCAATGACCAAGAGATCATGGGTTCGAATCCCTTCACTCCAAATTGTTGTAATCTCAAAAAAAAAAAAAAAATTGTATTAGATGAACTGTAGAAAGATTTTTGAAATTGTACATTAGTTCATAATAATAAAGGGTTTTTTTTTAGTATAATAACAAATACTTGGAAGTAACCAATTAAGGTCGATAATATATGTCAATTATAGTTAAGATAAGCCATATTTAGCTAATAATGAAGGGGGTTTGATTGCAAAATGAACCAAACATATGATTTTGAAGAGTAAATTAGAAGGGATGTTTTTCCTAAAAAGAAGGAGAAACCAAAAGAAGAACAAGAGGATGAGGTCAAGTCAACCATTGTAATAGTAGACTTTAATTGTTTTCCTCATAACAAAAGGAAAAATAACAGAACTCCAAACTTCTTTCAAATTGATTCTTTGCCTTTCCTTTTTTCCTTTCCCATTTCTTCACTCCATGGTTTTTTTTTTCTTTCTTTCCTCAAGGTACGTTTTTCTTTCTCTCTAGAATTTTGATTCTCGCCTCGGTTCTGAACATAGCGGTGGAGATCGAACTTTTAACTTCAAAAAACATAATGAATATCTTATCTACTAAGTTATGTTCGCATTTATTTTCAGTTTTTTCAATGAGTTTTTCCATCAAGATGCTTTCAAATCTTAACTATGTTACTTTTTTCATACAATAAGATATCGATAGCATTTTGATATACAACGCTATAAACATTCGTGAGTGTTGGGATCTTAATAGTTAATATATGTTGAGAAACTCAAATTTATGTGTTACAACAAGAAAGCTAATATTATATGAAGAATTGTTTATATATTTTTGCAATTATTATGTGAGAACAAGGCAATTATAGAAGAAAACTCTTGAACCCTAATATGATCTGGAGTTAAAAAACGTACTTTGTAATATATATGGTAATGTATATAACAAACTTTGTTATATATATTGTTATATATATATGCCAATAGAAAAAGTTTGGAATTATTAAGGTATGTTTTTTTTGTGGAAGTTCCAGATTTAAAACCTATGTAATATTAGGCATCTAGATTGAGAGTTGTTTTTCTCCTTTAAAACTTGCATATTAATCCAATTTCAACATAGCTTAACAAATTTAAAAAAAAAAAATCAATTATTTTCCATGACAAATGTAAGTTTTCCCTTTATATTGTTAGTATCCATAAAAATAATATTAACTTTGATCGAAAAAGTGTAAGACATTTTTTTTAATATCTAGGAATTTCCTAATCAACTTACACACACTTTAACTATTTTTATGGAACGTCATGACCCTACAATATTTAGATGTAAAAGAAATCGGTATCAAATTATTTTTTAGATAGATGACCACTATAGATTAAACTCCCTAACCTCTTAAATCCCAAAACTCTTGGCTTCAAACTCAACCCAAATACATTTTCAATCCTTGGAACTTTTATCCTCTTACCAAATTTAGGGAACGGAAAAGGTGGTTTGGTTTCTTAGTGTTTGAAACACTTTTTTGGACCAGAAATTTTGATTTTAAGGCTCATTTAGTTCATAACATTAATTTCTTGTTCTTAACCATAATAGAATGAATTAGTAGTCAAAAGAGTCTAACTAAAAGATAATAAATTCAATTCATAGCAATTACCTATGAAGACTTTTTGACATACAAATATTGTAGGTTAAGATGACAATAGTCGAGACGGGTCGAGCAGATAATGCTTGAATTCTCAAAAGCCAAGTAGCTGAATGGCAACTAAAGCAAAAGAAGGCTATGGTTTGGGGAAGGAGAGGAAGAGTACAGCTCCCAGTTCTATCTCCATTCCTAATACTCCAACCAAGAGAACTCCAAAATCATCTCCCAGATTCCCCTCTACTGATCACAAACAACCTTTTTCTTGTACTTCTTCTTCCTCTACTCCTCATTCAACTCTCTCCGAGAAGCCCGTTCCGAACTATCTCAAGTTCACGGCCAGCTCCCGCCCCGGCCATACCAGCTTGAAGCCAATCAAGAAACCTTCATCCCCTGCACCCATGCATGAGGGCAAGCCAAATTTGAATAGAAGAAGATCTTTTGACAAACCGCCCCCAACCACACTGCGTTTGGATAAGCCTTTTCGATCTCCTGGACCGAGGAGTAGTGCGGCTCATGTTCCCATCCGGTCTTCCTCTTTTGGAGCCAAACCCTCCACCACCATTATTAGTTCTCCAAAGCCTAGTTTATTGGAGAGATCATCTTCCAAGATCTCCAAGTTGGGTGGGGGGAAGCAGCAACAACAAGTTCAGAGTTTGAAAAGTAGTATCAATGTAAAGAAAAGCTTGAAGAGAGAATCTAGCAATGCTGCTGCTTCGCCTTCTGCAGCTGAAATGGTTTCCAAGACTAAGAATGCTGTTGAGTGTGAAGATCAGAGTCCTTCTTTCGTTCTCGGCATGAGCAAGGAGGATTTGAAAAAGCTCGAGTGCGAACTCGATCCTTGTCTTCCTGATCCAATGCCTGAATTAGATAAAGAAGAAGCTGATAAAAAAGATGAGGCTGAAAAGAACCTTCACCATCATCAGCCTGCATCGGACACAGAGATCTTCAACGTTGTCATTTCTAATAAACAGGCGAATGAAACTCCACAGGCAGCTGATGCCAAATCATCGGTCGGGGATGAAGCGAATCGAGAACAAAATGAAGGGGAAAGAGAGGACGGAGCCAAAGAGGAGAAACCAGAGAGAATTGCAGTAGAAAAAGAGGAAGTTGTTGCATCAGAGGAAATTACAGACAACAAGAATGAAGAGAAGACAGTAACAGAAGAGGAAGAGCAGAGTTACAAAGAAGAAAACCACAACAATACAACAAAGGCAGAGACAACAGAGAAAGAGGCCGAAGTAGCCGAGAAGGTGGTGGCAGAGAAGGCGGCTGCAGCCATAGGAAAGCCGCGACAAGGAGGACCGGAGAGGAAGGAGTCTCCCGCAATGTACAATCATGTAATAGAGGAGACAACAACTAAACTTATGGAGGAGAGGAAAAACAAGGTAAGAGCATTGGCTGGGGCATTTCAGACAGTCATTGACTATGAATCTTCATCCAAATAACTGATAAATGCCTGCCATTTTCACATTCTTCATTTATTAAACAGAAAAAAAAAAAAAAGAAAATATGACAGCAAATACATAAATTTTTAGAGTTGGGTTTTTGTCCTTCCTATTGGTGGTGGGGTTTTCTTTTCCACATAGGATTTATCCTTTCTGAATTTCTGATCGAACATGTATAATAAGATGACAGAATTTGGGAGAGAAGATTGTATCAGTTTGTTGATTATTATCATCATTATTTTGTCTGTTCATTGTATTTACACTATTTGAAGGCACTTTGAACAAATATGAGGATGTTGTGGTTCTTTTCTGTTTGTTTGTATCAGCCTAAGCTATTATTTTTTCGATATCCATGAATCTTGTGATCAGCTTATATGTATTTCGACTACTCTTAAAAAATATCCGTATGACTTTCGTAGATCGTTAGAAAAACTCACAAACAAAATAGCTCAAAACACCATCTTAATTTTTAAATAGGTAATGTTGTTGATTGAACTCGTTCTCTTAATCTATATCGGCTAAGCGGCTGTGGTCATACCAGCATAGGCTACTGCATAGTCTACTATTGTAGAGTATGCTAATACCAATAATAGCTCAAAACACCATCTTAAATTTACAATATCTAATCTAAAAATATAAAAGGGTATATTTCATTTTAACCATAAAGTTCTCTTTATAAATTAAGCCATGATTTTGAGTTGATGACAAAATCCATTTGATCAGTTGTTTCTAGAAAATTTATGCGTTAGTATAGCAATTCTTACGGGTGTCGGACATGTTTATTTGTTTTGATTAAATTTGAGCACTTTGATTTTTATTTATCTATCGCGTTTTGGGTTTGTCTTTAACCAGTTGAGTATTTAAGTTGTTTGAACGAATTCAAAAATTTTAAGCACATTTTAAGTTAGGGTTGAGCATTTCCCCTCAGTTTGGTGTGAATGTAGCCTGCACAAACCAACATCATGAGAATCTCCAAGTGAATACAATACTGCAGTTGTTATTTTATTTCATTACAGTTTAAAGTTGTTATTTACGCCCAAAAAAAAAACAAACATTTTGCATTTTTATTATCTAACTAATATTGGAATTAGTTTTTTTCTATTAAAAACATGGGGAAAAAATTGTCACTATAATTGAAAGAAAATTATATATATATGTGTGTGTGTATGTGTACACAATAAAAACATTTTTCATGGACATAAATGAAGTTTTAACCAAGAATAATATATAAAACATACATAATATTCAACTATCAACTTTCACGCACTTTGAATGACTTAGTATGGGAATCTAAAACACAAAAAACGTAAAGGAAATAAAAAATCCAATGAGGCGAGCGCGCCTTTTAAAACAGAGGACAATGTTACAACACTGTTGCTTGATGCACTCAGATGCTGTGAAGAAGATAACGTCGATGGGCATTATGCAGACTCGAGAGAGATGGAGAAGTGTGACGGATAGTGTGGCGCGAAGACAGCTAAAAATGTTGGGTAAGTAGCTTTTTAAAGGGGTATGTATACACCATCAGTTTGGTTTTTAATCCTAAATCAAATCAAATCAAATTTAAGATTACAAAGTAAGTATTCGGAAACTTTTTTTTTTTTTTTTTACTTACAAATTTTAGTAAGATTTTAAAAAACATAAGTAAAATGTATAAATCAAAGTAACGAAAACTCTATATTGGAGTATAGTAGTAGGGTTAAATTTGTCTCAAAGGGATGACACAATAGTCGAAAACTTGGACTTTGAATATGTACTCCCCACAAAGTCCCAACTTCAAAACTCACACGTGACATTAATTTGTAGACACCTCCCGTGTTTCCATTCATTTGATGTCTCTCAGTGTCTGGTCTAGAGACGGACATGGTTATACTGAATATAGTGGGGCGAAATTCCGATTTTTCGATTTTAAAAAAAAAAGGCAGTAGACTTAAATTTGAAAAAAAAAAAAAAAGCAAATAGTTAACAAACGAGGCCTAAATTTTATTAAATATGAAATCGAAATGTTCATTATTATATGAAAAATTCAAACGAAAGGATTGGATCGAATTGGTTTGGTTTCAATTTTCCAATTTTTGGGTATCCCCCAGGTTGAAGGAAAGAGTAAATTGATTGACAAAGAAGCCAAAAGATTTGGTCAAAATCAACGGTCCACACGTATTATTAATCAAGAACTTTCTTCCCGACAATACTTTTCTTCTTTCTACGGAGTCTCTGTCAAAAACACCAAAGAAACCTCAAATTCCATGAACTTTCCTTCTCTTTCTACATATCCATTTTTCTGTTCTTCAAACGCCACCCATTTCCAACCAGACTTTTCATCAACTCCCCCAAAAGACAAACAGCAGAAAGAAGAGCCCCAGCCAAAAAGCAAGAATCTAAGGGAGAAGAAGAGATGTGTTTAGTGTTCGTGTGCGACGAGGATCAGAGAATCCTGTCGAGGCAGCCAGCTCCAGGGGCATGCCCCTATTGCGGAGGCATGATCCAGGCCACGGACATCGAAAAACAATGGAGGTTTTGTTTCCTCCCTCTCTACTGGAAAACCAAACGCAAGTTCTATTGCACCATGTGCACAAAAGAACTCGGTATGCAGTAGAAACACTATGATCTTAAAGAGTTGTTCTTTGCTTGTTTGTTGTTTCATGATCTATGATGTTTAGAGGGGGGGGGGGTGTCCCATCTGATCTTCCTTTTGCGATTATGATAAGTGTTTGTGTAAAAAAAGTCCTGTATAAGAAATAGATATATTGATGTACGTACCTCGATTGCTCGAAAATAATGACCTTTCATGATCTCCCGCGTCTCTTTTATGATTATGAATTACTGTGTGTAGCTGCATGATTCTCCGCAGAAATAATTTGTAATCCTAGATGTCTTAAAAAACTTACAATTATATGTATATTAAAATGACCTAGACGAAGGGTAATACAAAAACCAGCAACCCTTTTAAGGGCAAGTTCAGGAAAGTTGATTTTCTCTCTCACTTTTTTGGTGAGGGAGGGGAGTTGTAAGTAGATTACTCATCAACTCTTTAAATTTTAATGTTCCATTACTTGCAGAGTTTCAGCTTTTTAAAAAATAGTGATACAACAGATTTGGGGTAAGGCTTTGTGGCAAGACATGTTGGAATATTCTCTGGTTGTTCTATCCACAGTTTATGGACTATTGAATTTGCTTTAAGTTTCTCTGATAAGTGAACGATTTGGGTTTCTCCCTTCACCTCAAGTGTAACCTACAAAAAGAAAAGGTGAAATAAAATCAGCAAGATAATACCCACTTCAGGGTTCGAAAAAACCTGAACGGCATAAGGGATCAATAAAAAGACCTGTCATTCAACAAATAATTTGCAAAGGATAATAATCTGAAATGCAAGGAAATTTCCAAATTCCAATTGGTAGTTTGGATCGTTTAGAAAACGACATAAAACTAAAAGAAATGGTGGTTTTAACCATGAAGCTGGCTGTACACGGTCCCCAAGGCTGGTGCGGTGGTCGAAGGCTTAGGTTTTAAAGTTGTGCTCTTCTCAAGGTCCCAAGTTTGAAAGTCACTTGTGACATTAATTTGTAGACACCTCATGTGTCTCTATTCCTTCGATGTCTTCCGGTGTTTAACCTAGAGACGGGCGTGGTTGAAGCTCCAATTTCCCGGTTCCAAAAAATAAAAAAGAAGCTGGTTGGACACGCAGCAATGCAAAATGGTGGTTAACCATGAAAACTGCATAAGGCTCAAAGAAAATGTACTAGCAGAAACATGAAAGTAATGAGCTCTCCTTGACCTCCTACTATGGCGGAGATTCTTAAAAACCATACGAACATTAGGTGGAAACTTCAGAATAAAAAAAATATACTTGCTCATACGGAAAATAACGCCAACCGAGAAAAAAAAAAGGACTTCCATTCAACTACTGTTCTACCAAAATGTTAAGACACTTGACGGAAAAAATATTGAAGATTAGCTTGACCGGCAATGAGTTCTTCCCAGAACTAAATAAATCAACCACAAAAAAACAGAATTTCCAAATTGCTAAAAAATGTTTCATCTGTCAACCTTCATTTCGACTTAACAAAGCACCAACAAAGCAAATTCTCAGCATTTCAACAAACAAGAATCAATACTACAGATGCATACTGCATAGTGCAAGTGCGATGTACATCACCTAAAAATCAAAAACAAAAATGGAGTTACAACTTCGACATACCTTGTGCATAGAATCGATGTTTCCGGGACTACAGTACTCCGAAGTGTGGGAATCATCTTTGTTCAACCAAATGGCAGAAACTGAAGCATGGCATCCCTGAGTTACGACGCTTCCGAGCGGCCACGAATCGATCAGATCTCTCCGGAGCACCACGTACTGAACCAAAACGTCGGCGGTCTCCTCCGCCTTCGCTCCGCCGTCGTCCGGTGGAAGAGCGGAATTACTTTCAGCGGATTCACTCATCGAAGCCGAGCTAAATGGATTGGAATTCAGACTCAAAGAGCGAAAACCGAGTGAAGAAGATGGCCAAACCCTAGCTCTGGAGCAGAGCTTCGTGGAATTGGAAATAGAGAATGTGAATCGAGATGCTGAAATTACAGATGTCATGATATCGTCACACGAAGTAGCAAACGAAACCGTGCTACCAAACTTTGAAACTGTCGGTTCAGGGCCTTCTATATGGGCCTGAAGGATGGGCCCGCCCATTGGTAGAAATACCATAGCCTTGTTGATTAGGCCCAATTCTGTTTGTGGAGGCCTAAAACTATTTAGTGCAGTGTCCTTATTCACCTTTTTACTTATTTAATTTTATTTTGTTATAAAGGCTTAGGTTTTTTTTTTTTTTTTTTTTTTTTTTGAATTCTGCAACAATTGGAAATAGAGGATTCTGAACATAGGACCTCTTAGTCAATCATGAAGCTGGATGGTTTAAAAACTATTTTATTTTTGAAAAAATACAAGGAACAATAAGGATTAGTTTATTAAGTTGTGTAGTTAAAAGTTACAATGCTTTGCCTAGTAATTAAATCTTAAAACTAACTTCAAATTGATGTCAACGTTTCCCCCAAGGATTTAAACTACAAGTGACCTTGTTGGGTTTTATTTTGTGTATGATATATTAAATTAAGAACAATAAGTAAGACAAAGAAGATAAGAGTTTAAGATTAATCAAATAAATACAGTAGATGATTTTAAAATGATAATAATAATGACAGAAGATAAAAATAAAATGATAGGAACAATGGAAACTGGAAACTATTTGTACTTGCTTGTCAGAATGGTAAGAGAATTTTCCATATGCATTCAAGTAGCCAAAGTTGATATGTGCTGATAAAAGTTATGGATTTCCATCAGCCAATAGACATTAATAACTTTTATGAGTGATAAGAGTAGTGATAACTCCATCATTCTATCAATCACTTTTAAGCACTAGTTATCATCGGTCAATAAAAGTTATCATTTTCTATATGTGAATGAAAATAATGATAATTTTAAATTCATTCGATAACTATTTTATTTTTAATTTTTAAAATTTAATCTTACAACGACAGTCTTATTATATATTTTTTCTTATTTGGATATCTATTTCTTACCTATATTTTAAAAAACCAAACTATAATTTGGAAGAAAAAAAAGCATCCAAAAACCTATTTTAGTTTTTGAAATTTAATTAGTATTCACATACTTTCTTAAGAAAAAATAGATACATCATAGAAAATATAAAATACATAATAAGAAATTTGAATACAAATAAACTTTAATTTCAAAAATAAAAAACAAAAACCAAATCGTTATTAAACGAGATCTTAATTATTTTATCAAGAGAAAAATTTAAGTGCCAGCTGAGCTGCTACTATTTTGAGCAACCTAGCCAGATGGCATTGCCTAATTGATAAAAATAAATTTAATCTTTTAATATTTAACGCTATTGATATCCCTAAGGGATGACGCAGTAGTCGAAAACTTGAGTTTTGAAGGTATACTCCCCTCAAAGTCCTAGTGATTGAAAACAAAGGTATGCTCCCCTCGAGGTTCCAGATTCGAGGCTCAGCTGTGACATTACTTCTTCTCTCCAATTTCTGCCCTAAAGACGAACGTGGTTACCTTGTTTCAAAAAAAAAAAAAAATTTAACGCTATTGATAACTGTTAGGTAGGATATTTTATTATTATTTTTTTTTTAAAAAAAGCATAAATCCCTATTTCTCCTCCCCCTCCCTCCCCGCCCAAGGTGTTCACGGCCAAGGGCCCTCGCCACCGCCGTGTAAGACTCTTGGCTCTCACGCCATCCGGTTCTACGACTTGTAGGACCGGTTGGGCTGCGACCGGCCCAGTAAAGCCGTGGATTGGCTAATCAATTACGTCAAATTCGCCATTGATAAGCTTCAAGAGCTAGATCGGAACGCAGGGAAAATATAGCACCCTGTTTTTAATTCACAGTTCAAGTTGCAATCCGCACCCAGAAACTTCGAATCGTTCTTTCCGACGATCTCTGCCACCGCAGCTGTCGATTTTTGAGCTTTCCGTCGGTGTTTTTTTTTCAATATGGTCTCCTCTTCTTTCAAGATTGAAATAGGAATCAAAGTTGTTTTGTTTATCCAAAACTGCGTTTCTTTTGTTCGTCCGTAAATTTCACTTCATCTAGGTGTTTGTTCTCTCTGCTTATCAAGAGTAAGTCTCTCAATTCTGGGGGCTTCTCTCTAAATTTAATGTGAAATTCAAGGGTTTCCATTTTTTTCTCTCATTTCATTTCTCTTTTCACTTCCACAAAACCTGAGGGGAAAATTAGATAACTGGGGATCTCAATGTGGGGATTTATACAACCTAATATGACTGTTCTGTTACAATAGAATCAAATCTACACAACAATCCCTAACAAACTAAAACAAATATTTACAGTGACTAAATCCATTTCCATATATTCAATAAAACCCCTCATCAAAACAAACACACTTTCAATTTGAATTCCTAGCTAGAAACCCTTTTTATTTTGTTATTTATACAGTATAATCAAAATGATCTTTCTTGTTTTTTTATTTTCATCCTCAATTATTTTTCCTAAAAAATTGGCCTGCTCCTTGGCCTCAGATTTGGAGTTAGGGAGACTGAGGGAAGGAGAAATAAGGACTTGTAATTCTTAAAAAAAAAAGAAAAAAAAAAAATTCAAAACTGACAGCTATCAACCGCGTTGAATGTTAGAAAATTAAATTTATTTCTACCAATTAGGCAGTGCCATGTGGCTGGGCTGCAAAAAATGGGAGCAGCCCAGCTGGCACCTAAATTCCCGTCTTTTATCAATTCATTTTTTAGCTTTAATCATAGAGTTATCAAGTTATCACCATCTATCAACACTAACTCAGAACGGAACAGGCATCAAAGAAAATTGGGTAGATGACATATTTTTAACTTTATAATCAAATTTCTTCTTCTTCCTCCCTAAAGTATGATGAGTAAGAAGTTGGATTACATAAACATGTTTAATATTAAAGAATTACACAAAAATCTAACAAATTACAGTATTTCTAATGCCCATCTGGCTTTGCTAATCAATGAGTGAAGAGAAATGAAATACCAAATGGCTATATTTTAAAGTAATCATCTACAAACCTGATCATCTATCATGTCTTTGAGGTTGTTTATCATTGAGCCCCAAAGCATTCTGCAGAATCCTCATGAGCTAGGGGAGCCAGTATTTCATTACACATTGCAGGCTAAAGAACAAGTTTTGGGCCCCATTGAAAACATTTTAGGATAAGCAATTGGCAATGACACCATTCAGAAAAAACTTTTCTCCTTGATTGACCAAACCGCTCGAGGCGTCTGGTGAAGCGGGATACAGGAGTCGAGCTCGGTCATCCATCAAAGAGGATGCAGCTTCTTCCCAAGTTCTACATAGCATAAAAATGGCAGTTGGATGGTTACGTACTTACATAGCCATGGAGTTGGCACGACGAAAATCTGTTGCACCATTGCTGAATTTCCCACTAGTCTGCCTAACGTTAAGGCTGTTGAACCTAAGCGGCTTTGGCTGAAAAAGAGACAGTAACATTTTCTCCAAATTCTGAACAGTGTACTTGGCATACTTGCTAGAACTTGCATCTTGCTCAACGAGGGGGCCATAATTCTGCATGTAGCTGCGATATACAGGCACGATCGTTTGAACTATAAGCTGGCATGTCTTCTCCCTCAAATCTTTGTCAGTCATAACCCAGTTTGACTGCTTCTTATACATGTCTTCAAAAGCTTCATTGAATGTCTTTAGACGTTTCTTAACAAGATCGCGGGCAGTTGCTCGCCCACCTGAGAACATAATCAAACCCTCTCTGCTTAAATGGCTAGGGAGTTTACTCCAGCTATCCCTTAAGAAAACTGCAGAATAGTAATCCTTGTATTGTTCATGTTCCTTCAATTTATCTCCCATTAGTTCTCCGGCTTTCGTTCCTTTGAGGTGCTTGTAAAGATGCCAATGATTGTTCATAGCAAAAAAATTTGACAAGATAGAATCTTCATAAGCCTTTATCCAAGTTTCCAAATTTTGCTCGATGGCTTTAACAAGATTCATAACCTCACTGATAAGAAGACCCTCTTGAAACTTTTCTTTCTTCCAACTCCGATGAATGACGAGGGCCTGAGTCAAGATCGGTCGATAATCATCACTCAGTAGTTTATTACTGTAATCAATAATGAAGCTAACCAACCTTGGAACTGCCCCATCTAAAGGTGGAGAATTTCGCCTCTGTAACTCCACCTGAACTAGAAGTTCCCAGAAAATCTCGGCCACACCATCGATAACCCTCTTGATGAGATCCCTAGTCAGGTTTTGAATTTCCAAACACGCAGCCCCGCCAAAAAGCCTATTGAAGTCCAGTCTCAGTTTGTTTAAGGATGCAAATATATCTAGCAACTTCAATAGCTTAATAGGATCATTCTTGCTCTCTGTTACAGTTTTCCCAAATTGAAGAAATGCAAGAATGCCTGCTTGAGTTGCTATCTTTGCAAAACAGCCCATCCAAACATCCAACCCAATCCTCTCAAAAACATCATTACAAAGCTTGAATTCAGCCTCAAACAAGTGTTTCACAGCAAACTCCAAGTGCCTTCCCCATTTTGCAATGTAACCCTCAATGCTCTGCACATCATTGAACTCGGAAACCGATAACTCCAAGTAATCCAAGTCAAGCGCCTGCAAACTAGCCCTAACATTAGAACTCCGAACCTCAACATAAATGGATACGCATCTCTCAAGTCTTTTATTAGCAATCAATCTCCCAAGAATGGCCTGCAATTTCTGAACAACAGTCACAGGCAATGGAGATGGAGCAATGCAAGCTTGCTCACCGAGCGACGGGGATGAAGACATGGGAAGGGGCACACTGTGCTCCGTTAAAAGACGCCTAAACTCGTTCTCTAGTTTATCTAAAGCAGCATTCAAAAGCCCCCCATCGAGCCGAATCCTCCCCTCATCACTCTGCAAATCCCTTAAATTTTTCAAAGATTTCTTCAAATTTGCAAGATATCTCTCATCAGCAACAGTATTATCTTCCAAATACTCAACAATATCCTCCAACCACTGAATTGCCAGTCCACAATTATCTCCCAAAAACCTCAATGCCTCTTCCATACGTTTCATCACCGACAAATAACCAGGGAGATCATTCCTTGGATCCGATAGCAAAGACTTTTCAAGGCCATGAACCGCATCAAAAACCTTAAGCACCGCCGCGGCCGGACCAACAGCTCGATTTATATGGCCACCGACGGCGACAAGAGCTTCCTTATCAGCACGAATAGGCCGAACAGCCGCCTCCAAAGTCGGCAATCTAAGGCCAATCTCCTCCAATCTCGACCCAGCTTTCTGCAACAAAAACCCTAAATCCCTAGATTTCTCTAAACTAGCCTTCAAAGACCTAGTAGCAGACACCAAATTCTCAATATTCCTCTTCCCCTTCCCATCAACCAACACCGGTGCCGTCATTTTCAGACACAAACGCTAACACCCCCAAATCAACCAAAATTTCCAGAATCAACACCGTCGATCAAAAAACAAAGCCGAAATCAGAATAAACGACAAATGAAACAAAGATTTGTAAATTTCTGGGAATCAGCAAGGAAACAATACCCCTAAGAATCATCGAAATGAAGAAAAGCCAAAATAAAATAGAATGAGTACAAGAACAAAACCCAATCAGCAAAGAGAGAGAGAGAGAGAGAAAGAGAGAAACAAACCAGAAGATACAATGGATGAAAGCTGAAGCTCGAGAAGAAGCTCACATGGCGAAGAGAAGCAGAGACGGGGAATCTGGAAATGGGGGCTGAGTTGACTCAGTGGAGTGAATCGGAAGAAGGGAAATTTGGGAACGGAGAGCTGAGATTCGGAATCGGAGTTGTAAGGATTCAATGAGAGAGAGAGAGAGAGAGAAAGAAGGGCACACTTTTTTAGAATGGTAAAGTGCATGACAGTATGGCAATAAACAAAAATAGTTTCTCTTTTTTATAAATATTATGTAAATGTATTTTTATAAGCAAGCTTAAATAAAGGGCATTGCTTTATTCATTTTATTCCAGTGCTATGATTTTGTTTTTTCTTTCTATTCTTTTGTTATCATTGCTACCTCACATTCATATTGCAATATTTCAAAAAAAAAAAAAAAAAAATCTAATATCAATGTTATATAGATTTTAAACATTTGATTTTATTTAGTATTAGATTACTTAGAATATGGCCATTGTTCAGTTAATTGATCACATAAAACCCAACTAATAACTTACTCAACTCAAGTTTGTTTTTTTTTTTTTTTTACGTACAAATTGAGAGTAAGGCAGTTAACAATAACCATTATAGAGCAGCAAGTAGTCAATGAGGGTCTTGAGGTGCTTAAGGTGATGTGTTCAATTCATGATGATCACTTACCTAGGAATTAATTTCTTACGGATTTCCTTGACATTTAAATGTTGTAGAGTCAAGTGGTATGTTACGTGACTTTAGTCGAGGTGTGCACAACTGACCCGAACAGTCACGGATATAAAAAAAAAGGCAACTAACAAAAAAAACAAATGTATATATTTTCCTTTTAATTTTCGTCAGTCCGAGTGTCTGAGTTAGAACATTTGAATATCTAGAAAACTCGTAAAAAAATAATTTTTGCATATGAAGTCATTATAAATTAAACTTATGGAAAGTTAGATGATGCTGTCACTATGGATTAAACTTATTAGCTCAAGTGTTAATATTAATAAAATAATATATTTTAAAATTTTCTTTATTTTGTTAATACCAGTGAGAAAATTAAAGATTTTACTTTGAATATTTTTGGAAATTGAAGTGACAAAGAAGGTGAAGATCCAATTAAAAAAAAAAAAAAAGAAAAGAAGGAAAAGGTGAAGCTCCATCCAGTAGGACCCATAGAAATAAAAGAGAAAGGGAATTTATTCTGAAACACATGGAAGCCATATAGTTCTTTATGGTTTATTCTCCAACTCACCTTCACCAGCATGCCAACTGCGTCACCCAGTCCTCACCAATTTTACGACCAACAAAACTTCAAATATTTTTAAATGATTTTCTGAATAATTCCTTCTTCAGGAAGTGGGGTCAGTGAGAGACAGCCCACTTTAAATTCTTGCACCGACATGACTAATGTCACAAAATGCATTGTTTGACCATACAACATTTGGGTGGTTACTATGAATTAAACTTATCTCTTAATTTTTTAAAACCATCTCGACTATTAGATTATTACATGATGGTTAAATAGAAAACGAAGTTATGATAAGATTAAGTCCGCATTTTCAAAAGCTTCAAATCAAACCACCTTGTATTTCAATTATTGTTGCCATTCAATATATCTATTGGAACTTTAGGATTATGAATGGGCAAACTTTGTAAAGGCTTGTTCATACATCATTAGATCTAAACAAAAAGTCTATCTGAAGCTTTCTTCCTCTTTAAGAACTCACTCGAAATACTTTTTAAAGAATTAGATAGTTGATAACTCTATGGCCCAACGACCCCGCTTTTGAAGACGACAAAGACTTCTTAACTCTCTTCAAATGAAATCTATTCCAAACATATATATACCAAAAGAATATGTTTTTTCTAATAATTCAAAATTGAAGGAAAATTATTATTTTAAGAAAAAAACACTCCAAAATAATTGACATGTATTCTTTTAAAGTCAAAAAATCAAACCCAAACCTCTTAAATGTATTCACAATATGTATATATATATATATATATATATATATATATATATATATATACAATCCCTCA
>JBBMKA010000015.1:8048552-8080456 GCA_037833695.1 Sechiopsis laciniata
ATTATGAATTTTCCAGCCTACCTAAGCACTGCATATTTACAATATTTATAGCCCAACTTAACCTTGGAAAATCATATTCCAACCGACAAAAATATAGATTTAGGAGTAAGAAATAATTGGAAATAATTCATTTCATTCTCTAAAGCTAGATTTGGTATACTTATTCCATTGATGAAATTTAAAATTATGGACCCAATTATAAGGTTAATGGGGCGATCAAACTAAAGATTCATGGATTGTAACAAACTTGCCCAAAATTCAATAATAAACAAAACCTAAGTTTAATTTGAATATCAAAAACTCACCTCTCCTTTGGTAGCTGCAGCAAGCAACCTCAAGCATACCCTCTGATCGAACTGCATTCACTGATACATCAACACAAATATTTCAATCAAGATTCCCCAAGTTAATTCTGAAGAACAACAAGACAAAAGCCTGAGAACTTTGAAATCAATCGGTTAATTAAAAAAAACTATAATGCGGAGGAGAGCACCATTGTCGTTTATGGCGATTCGATTCTGACTGTACTTTATATTCATCTTTTTTTTTTAAACCGGAAAATCGGAGCTTCACTTTACTATATCTGGGATAACTACGTCCGTCTTTAAGCTAGGAATGGAGACACGGGAGGTGTCTACAAATTAACGTCACAGGTATTCCGCGATTGTTTCTGCAACGATGAACAAAATAGCATAGATTAATTAATAGTGAATCATAATCGATTAATTGATTACAGCAAGAAATTAAGCAGAATCGGATCGCTGGCGTTAAACTATTCTGTAATCTGTCACTAACAAGCCATGAACAAAACCGTGTCCAATGAGCAATCCGGCAATTCGAGTCGAAATTAACTGAGTTCTTAGTAGTATTCAGCGATTATACTAGCCTGATCCTAATTTACTAATTATATTTCTATTCGTTAAGTTTCTAAGAGTAAAGATTAGCGGTAGTCTCGGATTGTACAAAAGTTAACGGATAATCGAAACAAATTATTCTCCTGTTCTCTTCATCTCGATCCAATTTCTTTTCTCGGCCTAATAACAGCGAGATTTATCACTTCAATGTACAGATTGAGGAACAGAAGCGTACCTTTTTTTATAGGCATAGCACACGCCAGATTCTGATCCGATGAAATCGAGAGTTAGGTTTAATCATCCTCGTCGCATCTTTAGGTTTGGTGAACGGAATAGCCAGCGGAGTCATCGAAGCCAAATCGGGGCCAATTTCACGGCGTGAAATTGCAGAACAGAGAGAAAAAGAGGCCGATGAGGTGGAGGACGACGGAGGCTGTTGACGATTGGACAGAACCTCGCTGGAATCGAGCATGGCGGTCCGATGGAGATTAATGGAAATGACTTTCCCTGAATCAGACTGATTGGAATGCGGTTGATCGGGAGCTTCATGCTCTTCGATGATTGTGAGGAAGCTGCTTCAAGAATAGCGCTCTGATCATCATCAATCAATCTTCGTGAAGTGGAAAAATGTTCCACGGCCATTGAAGGAGAGCAAAACTGAAATGAATCTCTTCCAGAAAGACTCGGTGGTGACTGAGATATAGGAGGGAAAACGGACTGTAACCCAGATGGTTATGAACCGCCCAATTTTTATTTTTATTTTTTATTTTTTATTTTTAGTACATATTTTTATTTTTAATTTCAAGTGAAGTTTCTATTTAACAAATTGTCGGTAATGTAATAAATATGGACCAAGATATTGATTAAACTAATTTTTATAGGATGAATAAGTTATCTTGGTCTTGAATGAATTTAAATTTAAAAAGAAAATAAGTAAAAAAAATGAAACTCAAACATACACTTTTTTTTTTACCGAAACATATGAAGAAACATAAATTAAATGAAAGCACGAGAGGGCTGAGTTGCAGCCAAGTTGTCAATATCCCTTTTGTAGATTGAAACTAAATCGTCTGGGACTTGTTCCATCCAAAAGCAATCACCATCATTTGGAACAAACTTCTTTGCCAAGGCATGGGCCAATGCATTTGCTCTTCTATCACACTAATGAAATGTGCAAAAATCCAGCTTCATAGCTAGGTGCTTGATGTCACACAACAATGCTCCTGCATCTGATCTGTCTTCAAAGGTCCGAGAGAGTTTATTAAAAATTGTCGATGCATCTGTCTCCACTTCTGGACGTTTGAAACCAAGGTTTAACGCTCATTGAATACCATCCCTAATAGCCATAGCTTCACCAATCTCCACTTGGTTTGTCAGCTGGATCGATTTTGCCACAGAAGCCATAACTTCCCCTGTTGCGTTCCTGATTACAGCTCCCATTCTAAAAATATTTCCATCAAAATTAAAAGCAGCATCAGAGTTCATTTTATAATTTTGAGCACTATGAGGTGTCCAATAAAGGCTCCTATTAAAATGCTTAGAGTGGTTATTTAAAGAACAAGTGTGGTTGGCTTTAACAAATTCAAGATAAAAGTTTTTACAATACACCCAATCAATTTGAAAAACATTCCTATCGTTCCCTTGGTTCATAATCAGCTTATTACAATTATTCCACATTCCCCAACACATAATAAGAAACATTTCAAACATCTCCTTATTAAGCACAGAATAGAACCACACAAGAAGCTCCTGGAAATTACAAAGCCCCTTTGGCCAATTCATGGAGTAAAAAGGTGAAGATTTCCAATGAGTTTTAGAAAAAGGCCAACACCAAATGGCATGAAAAGTATCTTCAATAGCCTCATTGCATCTTCCGCACCCCATCACAACCCTAATATTTCGTCTTTTCAACGCATAAGTAGTAGGGAGGTGATGGGTTGCAATTCCGATGCTAATATAATATTCCGTAATTAATTCAAAGTCAACTTAACCTAAGTGTAACTTAGAATCTCTTACGCGCAAGTATACGCGGTCGAGAATTGAAGCAAGTAATAAGTATATAATTTTATCGACCCCACGGAGAATTTGAAGCGCAATGATATAGATTAAGGGTCAAAATGTAAATAACATGAATGGGTTTAAGATTGTTGATGTTGGTGAAATATCAATTGAATAAAATGCTAATGCTAAGACTAATGCTGATGCTAAACTGATGCTGATGCTGACACTAATGCTGATGCTAAACTAAGTTGCTTAAGTTAATTGGAAATCTCGAGAGAACATGCATGTGTTGCGTGGTGATAAAGAAATCATGCTACCCTACTGCATGAATGCTTCTGCAATCATAGATGTAGAACCCAGCTTCCGTTGTAGTTCCACATGAATAGGCTGAGGGTTTGCATGCGCTAGCGGAGTTAAACCTTAACTATCATTGAGTGGTACGAAGAGTCTTTGCACAATACTAACGTAACCTGTTGGGTCTTCTACCAGGTTCCTCTTCCGAGTAAGCTGGAGGCTAGCATGCGTGGGTAGCGAGCCGACGCATACTTAATTTAAGTACAACATTATAAATTCAATCACCCACAATTATGCTATTTCTAAATTTCAATTAAATACGCTCCTAAATTTTATATGAATGGAGACTACATGAAGGATCATAGTAAAGATTAATTCAAAGTAAGTTAAGTTGTCATGGGAAAATGAATACATACTGGACTAAACTTCAAGTCCCCTTCTGGAATACTTAACTGCAACCTACCGGTACAAGGCCCGGAGATTTACTTTTAAACACACGTCTTTCATATGCAGCTAGTGAGATGGTTATTCCTAACTTCCTTCTAAAAGTACTTAAGGCTAAGCATTACCTAGTGATTACGGTGAGGTTAAACCCTTAGCATCTTCTTTTCCAAGATCAATGCTAAGCACTCCTAAGTGAAGGGTCAATCGACTCGAGATAGTTAAAACAACTACCGTTCTTACTCGTTTTTCCCCTTTACTTGATCTTTAGAATTAATAGCCATATTACTTAGCTTCCATACTTACTTAAACTATAATCAGGCATAAAAAGTTACAGAAGATCAATTATAGAATAAAGAACTTGTAGATTAACGTTTAAGAAAGCAAACACTGACTAAACTACTTAAAACAGAGTATGATATGTAAATGAAATGACAACTACAGTATCTATCTATGGAGCAATAGAGTCCATTGCCATCGTTGCCAATGGCGTTTTTATCTATAACACCGCGTGGTACTCAATTCTTCAAGATCTACAGATGAACAAAGGCAGCCGGGATCTCCAATGAGACCCCGGCGTCTTGAACGCTCATCAATCGGTAGCTTCCTCTCTGAATTGGCACATCTTGTTCTTTGATTCGTCTTCTATTTATAATCGTCCAAGGTTTCTTATCGACCACGTCCAATCTTTAATGTCGTTCTTTTGGAATATTCTCTTTCTAATTGTTTCCATCTTGGTTCCCTTGATTCCTTGATTTGATTGCCAATTATCTTCTTCCTTTTCTGTTCTGATGACTTATTCGTTCCTTCCTTGCAACGATCTCCTGTGAACATAGGACACGTCAGCAGATTTATGCTTAATTGCTTGTTTCCGCGCTTATACACACATTTTGCATCTTAAAGATAGTTATTTAGCAAATATTTCATCATGCAATGTTGTTAGCATACATGTCTGGATAAAGCGACTGTTTGTGCTAATTCCTTCTCCGGCTGTTCACTTACTTACCCATTTTTTTCGTATAAAGCGCGGTTTTAGAGACTTAAATAGTGCTATTATTTAGCGCTATCATGAGGTAATCATGATACAATTTTCAAGTAAAAATTTTAATTTTATTGGGGATAGAAGCATTCCACACTCATTTCCACCACGTCATATTGTCATCCCCACTAGAAGAAGATGGCCAACTTTTAAGACCACTCGCTAAATGATACCCCGATCTGACAGTATAAATTCCATTTTTCTCGTAGTGCCATATAAGAGTATCCCCCCTACTTCTAGTAGTACAGGGGAGACTCATAACAAGTTTCGCATCCTCACTATCAAAGACCTCTTTAATAAGACTCGAATTCGACCTATCGTCTTTAATTAAGAGGGTATCAACTCTATCCTGAACCCCCACCTGAGAATCATGTGAAATTTTAAGACTTATAGGTTTAATAATCCACTTGTCCTTTTTAATATGCACTGCTTTACCATTGCCTATTTTCCACAACCTCTTATCAAGTAAAGATCTCCCTCAAATAATGCTTTTCCAAATAAAAGACCCGTTGGCACTGTGTGGAGCTTCCATGAAGAAAGAATTCGAGAAATATTTCCCTTTTAAAACCCTAAATAAGAGGGAGACAGAGTTGGTAAGTAAACGCGAGGCCTGCTTGGCCAGAAGAGCTTGGTTAAAAAGATCTAAATCCTTAAAGCCTAAACCCTTCAGAAATTTGGATATGCAAACTTTCTCCCACTTTGCCTAATGAATTTTATGCGAGGAATCAGTATCCCCCCACCAGAATCTAGCAAGGACTCTATGACAAGCTTTTAGGAAGTTTGAAACGCGACATTAAGTAAGTTGGAATGGCTTGAAGCACAACTTTAATAAAGATCTCTTTCCCTCCATTTGAAAAAAAAAAATTATGCTTCTATTTCATCAAGTAAGCCCAAATTTTATCTTTGATAAATTTAAAGGAGGTGTGTTTACTTCTAGAAAAGGAAATAGGAATGCCTATGTATTTCTCATGAGCTACAACTTTTTTAATGCCCAAATCTCCCACAACCAGGTTAATAGTATTTTCTGTAGTATTAGAACTAAAAAAAATAGTCAATTTATCTAGGTTCACTTCCCGACCGGTTATAACCTTGTAGTTCTCAAGAATTTTAGCAATCTTTTAAGCTTCCGATTGCTTTGCCTTGAAAAAGAGAAGACAGTCGTCAGCGAACAAGAGGTTAGTAATAGAAGGAGAACGTTTAGCAATCTTAATACCAGTAATTCTTTTATCCCCTTCTGCACTCTTTAAAAGGCTAGTTAAGGCTTCAGTGCAGAGGAGGAAAAGATAGAGGGATAAGGGATCCCCCTGCCTAAGCCCACGCGTCGGAACAACTGTCCCTCTACGAGAGCCATTGATATTGAAAGTATATTTGATAAAAGAGACACACCCCATGACCAAATTAACAAAAAGATCCTCAAAACCCGTAGCTTTAAGAAAATTTTCAATAAAAGACCACTCGACTCGGTCGTAAGCTTTGCTCATGTCTAACTTGCAAGCAAGGAAACTCCAAATGCCTCTTTTCCTTTTTTTTGACAGCATGTAAACATTCAAAACCCAAAATGGCGTTATCTGAAATATTTTGGTTAGGGACAAACACACTTTGGGTTGGAGAAATGATACTTTGGAGGACTTCTTTGAGCCTGTTAGCAATTGTTTTATAAATGATTTTATACACTACGTTGCATAGGCTTATAGGTCTAAAATCTAAAACCCACTTCGGGTTTTTTCCTTTTGGAATAAGAGTAATGGATGTATTGTTAATAGTCTCTACCGAACGACCCTCGTTTAAAACCTGAAGACAGAAAGAACTGATATCCTTCCCCACTATAGACCAGTAGTATTTATAAAATGATGCAGTGAAACCATCGATTCCTAGAGCTTTATTTGCCTCGGGCTAGACATTGCATTAAAAAAACTTCATCATATGTAAATGCAGAATTTAGAAATTGAAACATATCTAGAGTTATAGTAGAGTGCACCTTAGACATGAACGTAGACATAGTTGTGGCCCTTTGATTATTTGACTTCAAAAGGTCTTTAAAGTAAGCCACCACTTCTTTTTCAATATCCTCATCCAATTGAGTCCAACTTCCATCCGATCTCCACAGGTTCTCAATATAGTTTGTCCTCTTCCTCTTTGAAGCACAGCTGTGGAGGACTCTGTTTGACAACCATTTTGTTTTTTATTTTTTATTTTTGAATTTTAAATCTACAACAACTAACTAACCATATGTTGTTTCTTACTTAAACATTTACATCTTACCTACATATTTAGAAACCAAATCAAATTTTGGAAACAAAAAAAAAACTTCCCAAAGTTTGTTTTTATTTTTGAAATTTGATTAGCATTCACCTACTTTCTTAAGAAAATATGGATATATTCTAAATATCTATATATATAAAGAGATAGATACATGGTAGAAAAGATGAAACATATTGTAAGAAATTTGAAGAAAAATAAGTTTAAATTTCAAATACTAAAACCAAAAAACCAAATGGATATGAAACGGGACTTAAGAGTTTAATTTTGTAACAAAATGACCCAAATAGAAATTTTACCCCGAACAAGAGATTAAAAATGTATTTTTTCATAAAAAAATCCTTTGTATTTTTTTTTATTAAAATAAATATATAAGGTAATAAACATTCATCGAAGAACCCCACTATATACTCCAAGTAGTCTAGTACTAAAAGTTTAGAAACAGCTTAACAAAAAAATATTTCATTTCAATAAATAATTTGAAAGATCCAAATATATAAATAAAAGAGAATTCCCTCCTTCTAACAATACAAAAATAGAATGTCAGTAAAGAGTTAGTAATGTGAACCATAATTCCAAAGCAAAACTACCACTCTTTTTCCATAAACAAAACTTCTCCAATGAAAGGAAAAAAGTAAAATAATTCTCACTCAATTTCTGTTTTATTTTATCTTCCTCTTCTTGTTCTTTTTCTCTTCCTCTAAGTTTTCCTGTTGGGCTCAAAGACATACTTAATAATGGACTCCTTGATAGACAACAATTCAGGGAACTCCTTCTTTAGCTTTGAAGCATCCAACTCGTTGTTGCTCCTCGGCGCCACGATCACCTTCGCTTGTTCTTCCAAGTTGAAATTCTCCCATTTGAACTTTGGATCGATGTATTCCTTGTACATTTCCAAGATCTCATTGTGGCTAACCACCCCCGGATTTGTGAAGTTCCAAATTCCACAGCATCCCCTCTTAGCCATTTCAATGGAGATCGGGAGAAGCTCGTCCAGCACAGTCATGCTGTTCGGAATGTTCACGACTTTGTTGTAGCGGCTGATCTTGGTGATGAAGTTTCTGGGGTTGCTTAGATCTGATGATATTGGCATTCTCACTCTCAGTGTGCAGACATTTGGATACTCTCTTAGCAGCTCCTCAACCTGCAAAAATCAAGTCATTGAATTAAAATTATTCATAGGATAGTTAGGAGTTTCATCCTTAGGGCTCACTCTCTTGATTTAAACTGCAAAAGAATATCAAGAATTCGACTCGCTAAGGTTGAAACAGCTACTTTCAAAGTAACAGAAAGAAAAACTACAACCGAAACAAGAGTCGAGTGGAAAAGATAAGATTATCATGTTAAGCATTTCAAAACTATGCCATTGAAGTGCTTTTGCATATTTTTGAATCCACAATGCAGAGACTTGTACAAGAATTTATAAGTTGAGAGTAGAACATCATCTGGTTTGAGGCTAAAAACTATATCTTAAATAAGATCATATAATGGTTTAGGCATAGTCCCCGAGAGGCATTCTTGTTAGTTGAGGCTTGGGGCCTTCGAGTGAGCTTAATTGTAAAATTCTTTGTTGTCTCCCGAGTCCAAGCTTCAAGGGCACGGGTGCCCCCGGGTCTAGTGGAGGGAAGCTACAATTTCCCGATGTAAAAAAAAATGGTTTAGGCATAAATCATTTATCAGTCTGTGTAAGGAAAACGCTTCTTGACACTACGACCATGTTCAATATCATGACAAAATTAATCCAGGATCAAATATTAGCATATGACATGATAAATCTCACAAGTCATCAATAATGTATTTGAAAATGCAAGTCATGTGAAATAGAAAAACGGCAAAAAAAAAAAAAAGATGAAAAAAGTTGTTACCATGGCCTTGGTCTTGGAGTAAAATGAACCTATAAAGTTTGGCTTATCTTCCTCCTTGAATCCAACACCTGATCCCAGAGTATGCTGATTGTCATATTCAAATATGCAACCAGTTGCAAAGTTCACCAGGAGGCTTTGATCCTTACAAACATCAGCAAGAGTCAGTGTCCCAACTACATTTGCCCTTATAGTTTCAATCTTATGTGATTCACACCAGTCCACATTGGGCCTTCCAGTGACCCCTGCAGCATTGAACACATGAGTTGGCCTCACTCGCCTTATATCATCGACTAAAGATCTTCTGTCCTCTAATCTTCCGGTCCCATACTCGAATTCTATTCCCTTTTCCTTGCACAATTTTCCTAGCAAACCTCCTATCCAGCCAGTTCTTCCATATATCAAGAACTTCAGTCCTGAACCACCATCTTCATTGACCTCGCTACATGTTCTTGTCAGTCTCGAGAATCCATACTGGTGAAACCAGGATTCTTCATTGGAATGAGTGGCTACAGAGATTCGAGGGTGTGGGTCGAGTGCGGCAGATACATCGCCCCACCAATCAGGGTTTTCAGTGTACCAGTTCAATGTCCTTTTCAGCCCTTCCTCCCATGGTGTACTCTCTTGCCATCCCAGCTTCTTCAACTTTTGGTCATCCAAGAAATACCTCTGGTCATTGAAGGGTCTGTCCTGCACAAAATCTATGGATTCTTTAGACCCAAACAACTTACAAATATCTGCTGCTACATCCAAGACTCTCCTTTCTTTTTTGGTCCCAATATTGTAAACATGACCAATCACTCCTTTATGCAGAATCACTTCAAATGCCTGGGCAACATCCTCGCAATACAGATAGCTTCTCACATTTGTACCATTCCCATGAATTGGCAACTTCTCACCTTTCATGGCCAGAAGAATGAATTTGGGAATAAGCTTTTCAGGGTATTGATTCGGTCCATAGACATTATTCCCTCGAGTCGTAATCGTCGGTAGACCATAAGATCGATGATAAGCCATGACCAGCATTTCCGCCCCTGCCTTAGTTGCAGAGTAAGGATTTGTGGGAAGAAGCTGGGAGGCCTCAGGATTCCCAATATCAGTCTCTAAATCAGTCTCACCATAAACCTCATCAGTGCTGACGTGAATGAACCTCTTGATCCTTTGAGTGACCTTGCAGGCCTCAAGAAGAACATGAGTACCATAAATGTTGTTGTTCGTGAACTCGAACGAGTTCCCAAACGAATTGTCGACATGTGTTTGTGCAGCAAAATGCATAATCGTGTCGATTTCTTCAGCAACCAATAGGTAATTGATGAGATCGGCCGAGACGATATCGCCCTTGATGAATCGAAAATTGGGGGAGGTCTGAGAAGGGCGAAGGTTCTTGATGTTGGAGCAGTAATCTAGCTTGTCAAGAGCCACAATCTTGTAATGGGGATAGTTTTTAACCAAACGGTTAGTGACATGAGAGGCTATGAAACCAGCTGCTCCTGTGATGAGAATGTTCCTCGGAGCATAGGGCTCACTTCCTGGTGCCATTTTCTTCTTCTCTTCGTTGATTATTTCAAAAAATCACCACCTGACGAGCCCTGAAACTTTGAATCCTCGAACCACAACAATAAAAAAGAGGGAAAACTGAAATAACAAGTAACTAAGCAGAAAAATCTAACAATATGAACGAAATAGACGATTCGAAAAATTGCACAAGTACATCATAGTCCACAAAAATTCCGAAACGATCAATCACAAATTCATCCTCAAATCAAACAACAAATTCATTCCGAAGAGCCACAATCAAACAACAATAATTCCGATTCGAAAAATAGCACAAGTACATCATAGTCTACAATAATTCCGAAATGATCAAATCACCAATCCATCCTCAAATCAAACAACCAATTCATTCTCAAGTACATCATAGTCCACAACAAATCAGAAATGATCGAATTACAAATTCATCCTAAAATCAAACAACAATTCATCCTCAAATCAAACAACAGAATCATTCCAAACACCAACAGATCATGAACAAACGCACATTTAATAAAAAAAAAAATTTTAAAAAATCATGAAACATAGGAAACGATTCACAAACTCCAGATGAAAAAAAAAGGAAAAACAAAAACAAAGATCAAAAGCGCGCAATGCAAGAAAGAAATGATAAAAAAAAAAAAAAAAATTAAAAAAAAAGGCCATTAATAAAACGAAATGAAACAGAACTCACTGTGATTTGGAATGGAGGTTGAAGGAGGAGAGTTGCAGAAGGAGAAAAGTTCATGGAAAGTTACGAGAAAACAATGAATTTGAACGATGAAGAATAAAATGAGTTAAAAAGAAAAGGCGAGAAAGAGAAGCGCGAGGGTCGTAATTGCGGTTAGAGATTTAAACAGATCTCTGATTGTGTGATTAGAAGGCTAAAACAAGCTTAACGTGGAGCATGTCCCGATTAATTTGCCTTTTTTTTTCTTTTCTTTTCTTTTTTTTCTTTTTTTTTTTAAGCCTACTTTGTTTGGATAGAAATGAGCGTTTGCCCATTTATTTTTATTATCATTATTAAAAGTTGCTTGTTAGGTTTAAAATAGGAAAGGATTGCAAAAAAAAAGGGAAGAATTTGATACTATGATTTGTTGTAGGCATATGGTTTGGAATTGGCGTAGAGATTTGATTTTAAAAAAATAACTTCACAAGAAAGGTGGTGTAAAAATAAGTAGTTTCTTAAAATAACTTCCAACTCTTTGGATGAGAAGTTATTTTAAGTAGTTTCTTTTTTAAAAAAAATAAGTTATTTTACGTTGTTAGAAATTGAGATTTGTAATAAAAAAATTCATTTGAATGTAGTTTTTTTTTTTTTTTTTTTGTATAAAGAAATTAAAGATAATAACTTGTTTGGATGTGGATTTAAAATGAATAATTATTTTGAGTAATTAAAAAAAACGATTAGAAATGTGTGATTAAAAATGAATTATTTTGATGAGTTAGAAATAAGTGGTTGTAAATAATAAGTTATTTTGAGTAATTATAAATGAATGATTAGAAACAAGTAGTTAAAAAAATGAAAAGTTATTTTTAATAGTAAAAATGAAAAATTATTTTGAAAAATTATAAAAGTTTGCTTGAATGTAAATATTTAAGGAGTAATTAATAAAATACTCATTTTAAATCTTCCATAAATTCAACAAGCAAACATCCATCGATATAAAGATTCCAACCTTCCATTTCAGAAAGAAAAAAAAAGGAGACATTTGAGGTACGGGATCTACCGGCATCTTCCATTTCAGAAAGAAATCATTCATAACTGTAACCATGTTTAGATAGCCAACAAAAGCAGAGTTCTACCGGCATCTTGTACAATTTAATAACCATGGGATTATAGGTTTGAATCTCCCTTCGCCAATATTGTTCTATCAAAATAACCACTTTTAAATATTTATTAATTATTAATAAATAATGGAGGGATGAAGTATAATTTTCTATGCATAAACCAGAAAAATAAATAAATAAATAATGGAATATTGAATTCTGTGTTCACGCTACAATTTTAATGTTTTTACTCTCTTTTTCCGCGGCAGAAGAATCATGATTGATTGCTTTTTTACGCAGGAATCTTTTTTAATAATGATTCTACAGGTATATGAGAATAGATAATTAATGTTTATTTAATATTGATTAAATAAGAAATAGATCACAATTTTACCAAAAATGATAAAAATCTTCGTGATATAAAAGTTTTAGCTGAACCTAAAAATAAAGTTATGAAACTTATTATTATTATTATTTGAAAGAATGAAACTTATACTTTAATTATGATCCAAAGTTGTTCAAATTGTCACCTCCCTTCTTGTACTAAAATAAACGTGTGCTCTCCTTTAAGCAACCCAAAATTCACTTTAAGGAACTTTCCAAGTTTGTTCAAAATAGCTTTTAAAGTTTTGTGGTTTAATTTATTGAAGAGAAATAAAGTGTTTACATGTGTATTTTTCTTTTAACATACATGTTTAAAACTAAAAATTCAAGGATTGATTTGAATTAAAATTGAAACTCGTCTAAATTAAGAACTGTTCAAATATATAAAATAATTAATTAATAGAAACTTTAAGTCTTTACTTTCTATATGTTTGATTTAGTTAGATGAAGAGCTTTAAATGACAACTTTCTTAAAATTCATTGTTTGTATTTGGTAATAAACGTCTTAACTATTCATCAAACTCTCTATTAAATATTCCAACAAAATTTCATCAAATTTATAATTAGTTAATCAATGTTGACATCAATCCTTAAACGAAGAGTTACTTACTTTAATTATATAATCTCAAAAAAAATCTTTTAAAAAATTAACTACAACTAACATAAATTATCAAATGAATAGTTAATTATTCTAACTATCATTAACTTTTCCACTATTTTTTACTCTTCTTTTTTAAAAAAAAAATTGTACAAACCATTCATAAACTATGAGATTTATAACATTTATACTTATTGATTTAATCAATTACACTATTTAAAGTTTGATAAGTCTTGCAATAAAGTTTTAAAGTTAAATTTTAATATTATAATGGAGAGTATAATTGTCATGGGTAAAAAACATTTCTTTCAACTTGAGGTGTTTCTTCCATAAAATAAAAATTAATAAAATATAAAATATACTCCTTTCGTTTTCTTCTTCAATTAATTAAAAAAAAGGGTAAATCCTTCATATGGGTTTAGGAATTGAGAAATCCTTTTCTTCTCCCTCATCTAAATGGAATTCCATGCTTTACAAATATATGAGAGAGAAAGAAAGAGGCCCACAAACCCACTCATGTATGGCTAACAAAAAGAAAAGGGTTTAACAAAAGTATATATCAGAATCAATTCCTTTTCTATGTCAACTTTCTTGAGAAAATCAAATAGAAAATTACAATTTAAAGAACAAAATTAAAATAACTTCTTTTCAGATTGTGAGGGACTGTTTATTTGGCATATTTAGGCATGATTTAGTTTTAAGATTTATTAACTCTTCCTCGAAAATTTATCTTCAAACAAATTTTTATTAACTCCTCTTTATTTTTACTTTTAAAAACAATTCTCATTTCTAACTATTCATTTTTAATCATTTATTTATAACTATCCAATCATTTCTAACCACCCACTTTTAACCATTCATTTTAAATCAATTAAAATCATTCATTTTTAACTACTAAAAATGACTACTTATTTTAAACCTACATTTAAACAAGATTTTGACTCTAACTCTTTTTCACAAAAATTATATCCAAACTGAGTTTTTGACACAACTCTCAATCTTTAACTACTCAATATAACTCTTTAACTTAAATCCTACCTAAATATGCCAAACAAACACCCCCTGAAAGGGAATAAACTCATTAAGCACCTACTAAAAATGGAGCTAGACCCATATGCGAAATCATATTCATAGAACTTGAGAAACCAAAAAAAAAAATTCAACAACTTCTTGTTCATCTCAACAATGGCGGATTCAGATTTGGATTTTGTTTTTATTTTAAGTGATATTGTTGTTCTCAATGAAATAAGGAAGGATTATAACCAAATTTGTCACTCCAAAAACCAGACTGGATTTTGAGAAATCTCTCGGCATCATCAAATCAACTGAAAAACAGAAAATAAATTAGGGGAAATGAAATTGAAATTGAAAACTAGACTCTGTAGGAATATTTTATATTTTTTCATTTTTTCATTTTAGGGAAGAAACATCCAGAGAGATAATAGAAGTAGAAGAAGAGGAAATCTTTTTACCTATATCAATTATACCTCATTTATAGCCTAAATTATCGAACATACTCCTAAATCATGAGAACCGTGTCAAAAATACTTTAAATTTTGAAAAGTTTCAAATATATCCCTAAACAAAAAAAAAAAAGAGTTTCAAGAATACCCCTATTATTAACTTTGAATGAAACCGCTAATTTTTTTGTTTAAAATATACCCTTGATTTTTAAAATATTAAAAAAAAAAAAATCCTCACTAATAAATTTTGGATAAAAAATGTTATTTTTTGTTTGAATAATATGTCTTAAACCTTTCGCATATATTTAAAAATATTCTTACTCGAAAATGGTTAATCTTCTTTCTCTTTTTTATTTATTTCTTCTTGAAATATTGTAGTATCAATTTTATCAAATAAGCTTAAAAAAAATTTAATTCATAATTATAATCATCTCTCCTAACTCTCCAACTTGCTAGCATTTTTCACGTGGTTATATGGTTAGTTGAAACATGCTTTAAAATTTTCAAATTTAATGTTATATTAACAATTGATAAGAATAAGATAAATCATACAGTTATAAATTAACTCTAAATTCTAGTGTTAATGGCAATAATAAACAACAAATATGAATTTGAAAGCAATATGTAGGTCAACGATAACTTATTTTTTCATCATAGAGTTTGACATTAAATTCAAACATTTGGATAGCTAAATTATTCAAATGAATTGAAACTAGAAATAGATTTCACAAATAAAAACAATGTTAAGTTGTCCTTCATTTTTTTTTTTAAATAATAAATTCCTGCATGTACCTACTCATTTAGGTTTTTAAATTCATTCGAACAATAATTTAACATTTTTCATCTTTGATGAGTTTCGAAAGATGGTTATGAATTTTGAATTTTTGAAGCTTATTTGATAAAATTGTTGTTACGACATTTCAAATATTAATAATATGTTTATTAATTTTTTTGGAGGAAAAAATACAAAGAGAGAAAAAAGAGTAACTACTTTGAGTAATTTTTTTTTTTTTTAATATTTGTGAAAAGTTAGACATTATTAAAATTAAATTAAACATTTTTTATCCAAAATTTAATGGTGAGGATATTTTTTTAAGTCATGGGTATTTTTAAAGTTTGAGGTATTTTTTAAAAGAAAACGTAATGGTTTCCGTCTAAAGTTAATGACATAAATATTCTTGAAACATTTTTTTAAAAGGTTTAAGAGTATTTTTGGAACTTTTCAAAGTTTAAGGGCATGCGCAAACCTCATAGAGTTTAGTGGCACGTTTGATAATTTAGCATCCTTTATAGTATTCAAATTCAACTTTGGAACAACTCTTATCAAACCTTAAGGTATGTAATTGATCAAATCAATAGTTTAAAGATATAATTGTTATAAATCCATAATTTAGGGATGATTTGTGCAATTTTCTCTCTCTTTTTTTTTACCGAAACTAAACACACAAATCCATATTTCTTCTCCTTTAGGATGTTTGTTTGCCATATTTAAGGAGGATTTAGATTAAGAATTTACTAACGGCTCAAAATAACTCTTCATTTTTACTACTCAAAATAACTCCTAGTTTTTAGCTACCCATTTCCAAAACTATTCATTTATAACTACTGAAAATAACTCTTAATTTCTAACAATTCATTTCTAACTCTTCAAAATAATTCATTTTGACCACTTTTTTTTTTTTTTTGAAAATCAAGAAATCGGAGCTTCGCTTCACTATACCCAAGGTACCATTGACCCGTCCCTAGAGTATGGCACCGAGATACTTCGAAGAGTATTTTAGTTTAAGCATTTTTCAGCAGCCTCGAACCAAGGATCTCTCAAGGAAGTATGCCTTAGAGTTCTTAGCCTTAACCGTTGGGTTGCTCATTGGGGACGTTGACCACTCATTTTTAATCATTCTTTTTTTAAATACTCAAAATAATATACTCATTTTAAATCCACATTCAAACAAGTTTTTGTCTCTAACTCATCTACATAAAAATCATATTCAAACGAGTTTTTTTACTACAACATATAAACTGAAAGCCTTGCTTGAATAATCTATATTCAATCATTGACAAACGAATTACAAGGAGTCTACGACGAGCATCTATGTCGATGTTACCTTCGATGGCTTTCTCTTCTTCTGTTGATACTTTGCATATGAATACCCGACACCTCCAGCCGTGTTGATAACCAAGCCTGTAATGTTCAAAGCATGCACTTCCACGCTGCCAAGTATAAAAAACCTGATTGTCTGAAGGACGACGAAGGGCAAGAGAATGAACAAACATTTGTTTAGATAACATAACTCATTAGATACAAAGTCTAGAAAGAGAGAATGCTTACTGTCGATCCGACACCTTTGAGGACTCCGACGATTGTTGTTGTTAGAGCAGAGTTTACAATGGTACATAAGAACATTGTGAAGTTGAGAACAATCCCCATCACAAATGAGAAGAGGAAGAGAACCAAAAAGAAGAATGAATTACTCTGAAATATTGAAAAAGAAATTATAGTTATAAGCTTGTGAGCAAAAACTAGAAGTCATCTGTTTTGTGCTGATGATTATGCAAATAAGAAAATATATCACATTATTCACACAAATTGCATTTGTAAACTTGATTGCAACACAACCAAGAATATGAAATTGTGTATGCTCTAAAAAATTATCTCAAACTTACTCTAAGTCAGCAGCAAAATCCCATCTCTTTTTCATTCCATGCATATAGTCTTAGTCTAAGCAAGCAGCCTAACAATAAAGGAATTCTGATTAATTTGCAAGTTATATTTATGTCATAAGGCTCTCAAACTAAAGGAGACGTATCATGATGTGGGGCAAGATTACATAATTAGCCTAATTTAGTTAATAGTAGTTTACTGTTAATTTTAGATTAGTAGTTTTGGTGTACTTTCTTTGTAAGTAACCACTTTTAGTGGGTTGTAAGAAAGTTTATGGATTATATTTGAATTAGAACTATTGTGTTCTTTGAGGGCTCTCTCTCTTTTGAGATGGATTTCTCATAAATGGCCTAATCTCGAACCCGCTACATCAATTGGTATCAGAACTCTTATAGATATTCCCAAAAAGTTTGGGAATCAAAGTTGGTGGTCAAAGATGCCAACATCAATGGTGGCCTGCCCACCATGAGTTTGATTCCCTGTAAAGGTATTTTCACATTCATTCCTCAACCCACCATCTTCATACATAATCAACCAACCATGCTCATATTTATCCAAACCACCTAAACAAAAGAACTACAGTTCAATTTCTCCTGAAATTTTTGTTTGGGTGGTTTAGATTAAGTATGAGGTAATGGTGATGGTGGGATAATGAGTGATGAAGATGGTGGGTTGAGGATTGAATGTGAAAATAGTCGAAATACTTGATGAAGAATCAAACTAATGGTGGGAAGCCCACCGTTGATGTTGGCATCTTCAACCGCCGTTGATATCGGTTTGTACCTTTCCAAGAACATCCGAGGGCTCAAGTACCAATTGATGCCGAGGGTTTGAAATCAGGCAAGATCCATAACCAAACATGGGTGCATCACAAAGGAGAGAAAATTCTCCAAGAACACAAAAGTTCTAATTCAAATATATTCCAAAAGCTTTCTTATAAACCCCAAAAGTGGCTATTTATGAAAACATACCAAAAACTAATTAAATCTAAAATATTGTTTTTATACATGCGAGTATCCGTGCCCTTACTCGCACTTTGACTATTTTCATGGGACAACCATCTAATTTTACTACTACATCTGGTCGTCAAAAAAACCCATAGAAAATTAATTCATAGGTAGGTGGTTTGTCTAGATTGAAATCATTGAATTCATCATCTCTTAATTCTGTAAAATTCTCTTGTCTTGACTACTAGGCCAACTCATGATGATTAGCAATCTAAAATAGTAAGTAAGAGCTAATTAATGTAAAATTAGCAATAAAATGTTGTTAGTACACTAGGCTAATTATCTAATCTTGTCCCACATTATATCAAATATGCAAATAATAGCACATGGCCAGCCAATAGTTAGCATTTCATCTGAAATTGATTTTCTATACCACACAAGTAAGTGTTCAAACTTCGGATTGATGATATATACCAAATGTCCAACAAAACAATCCATCTCAATCAAATTATTAAGCTTTATATAATACATAAAACATTTTGACAAGCCACTTCAATTCAACTCTACCAGTTTTGTTGAAAGAGAAGACTGTGCTAACAAAAGCATCAATATCGAGAAGTCTAGCACGTTGCCGCCAAAAGAAGCTACTTAATAGTTTGGCACACTACTAAACTGTTGAATTTTGTTAAACCAACAATCAATCCAAAAGTCTAAGCTCATGAATTGGGTTAAATTTAATTATATCAACCAACATAAACAAAAGGAAGCACAATGCTTGGGTATGACAATACTAACAATGGTTGAGGAGAAAACCCCTCCAGCAGTCTAGTATTTCTCCTTAAGTACTTGAATTAGCTAATGAATTTGACAAAAAAATAAATAATAAATGAAAACTGACCTTTGCAAATAATAGTGATAATGAATCTGGGAATTCTCCCGTCGCTATAATGAGAAATAACAAAAATGGAAGAGACAAAAAACTGTTGTAAAACATGATCTCGATAGACGAAAGCCCATCCTCTGCACCTGTCTTCTCCACCAGTACAAGGTACATAGTCTGCAATGAAGAATAAACAAGATAGCAAAATATGTGAATTCAAATGTACATTCACTAGATCATTTGGATGTTTATAAGCATTTCTGAGAATAAAACTGATAGGAATTCATTGCATATTACTGTAGAAAAGAAAAGTACAAAGGAAGAAACTCAACAGTTGCCTTTCAAGGGGGCTATCACCTTCCCTCAACTCCTTACTCAAGTATTTTCATTCCACACCTTTCATAAGGCTCTGTTTTCCCTAGGACCTGGCTGAAAAACTACTAACCAATTAATTTTCCTATGAACCATAAACTGACCTCACTCTGATAATTTATACAGATAAAATGTCTTGAACTATGTTGGGCTATGCACTACGAATGCTTAGTATGTGGTCTTGCTGCTTTTATGTGCTACGAATAATTAGTATGTGGTCTTGCTGCTTTTATGTTATAACCTAGAAAATATGTTAATTGTTCATTATATTGATATTTTTGTATTGGATTTTTATGTAGTTTGGGTAAAATTATGTATTATGATTTTATGAGAGGTGCACTATATATAAACTTTTAAAACCCTTAATCCCTTTTTTACCTAGCATTATGTGCTTAGCGTTCTTCACGATCTCCTAGATAAAATATATATATATATATATATATATATATATATATATCCTTTACATTAGATGTAGCTAACATAATGTTAGTGAAGCACGTAAATATGTGTTCGTTGTCTTGCATATCTTTAATTGTAGGTTGTTCGTTGTTGGTTACAATTATTTCATAGCACACATGACCAAACCTCTATTTAAGCCTTGTAAAAAACAAAGTATACCTGGAAGAAAACAGATGTGAAGGCCATACTATATCCAATAAGGTCAAATGAAAAATCGCCCAATGCAACAACAAGTACCCCAGCAGCAGTCAAGAGCACCGAAAGAATAACCTGAATTCGACAAGAAGCACGGTTTTGGTTACAAAAATTACAACACTAAGCATGAATTCAGGGAACTAAACAATAAGCATTGAAATTTAAAGCTACGCAAGGCATGATTTAAGGGAACTAAGCAATCAGCATTGAAGAACACCTGAATTGTAGGCCTTCCCTTGCCCGAAAAGAATCCCGCAATCAGTACAGCAAGAGGAGTGAGTCTTTTAATGGCGATATTCATTGGTATATTAACCCCTTTCAAGCTAGCAAGAGCAAACGCCACATTTGCATTGTAAAACAATGAAACTGGAAGAATTCTCACTGTTGCATGTCAAACTCCTTAGCTTTCGTGTACCCCATTCTTCTACCAAAGTGAAAAAGCAATTTGGTTGCCAATTGCTAATACAAATAAAGATATAGAGCAATTAAGAAAGAAAAATGGGAAACTTACGAGTCTAGTCAAATTTAGAAAATAATTACAACTAAAGTCACTTTCAAAAAAAAATTAGCAAATATAGTCATTAATATTAATAAATATTATCACATATTTTTTTTTTTTTTTAAAATAATACTGGTATTAATGACTATCTATAATACATTTTCTTTTTGGAAACTAGAAAATTGAGCTTCCCTCCACTATACTCGAGGTAACCACACCTATCCATAAGCCAGACACCGAGAGATATCCAAGCAATGGAGACACCGAAAATGTCTACAAATTAATTTTACAGGTGAATCTCAAACTAAAGATCTTGATGGGAGCACACTTTCAAAACCCAAGTTTTCGACCACCACGACACCGCTTGTGGACATTTAATATACTATTGAAACATATCAATGATTATGTATGCAGAATTTGCCTACATTTATAATTACTTTGTGAGAATAATTCATCCAACACAATTTCTGAAGAAAAATAGATAAACCAAAACGAAACCCATTGCAGAAATTTACCTGGAGAGTGAGAAGTGTCATTGAATGTGAGTACTCCATAAGTACAGCCTTGTTCAGAAAAACCATGGCCATCGAAGCAATTCCATAAGAAAAGGCGGCTAAAAGACTAAAACGAAGAAGAAAACAATCTCCATAACTAGTTCGCAAAGAAAAGCAACAGATTCAAGATTCAGAAGCAATTTACCTCGATAAGAATTTTGATCAGAATCACCAAGAATGTCCATTGTTGACGGCCAGGTCTCAAATAAAAAACGCCAAATCAATCACCAGAAGTAAAACAGATTCAGACCCATAATCAAACCTAACGCCCTGCAAAGTTTTCTCGAGAGAAATTGCAGTTAATCACATTCTCACGGGATCAAACGATCCATGCTAAAATGACTGTATTATTGCGGCGGATCAAGAGGGGGAAATTTTTGAAAAATGGGTCAGAAACCCAATAGAAAAAATGCAAAAATGGGAAAGGAAAAAAGCAATAGCCATAGCCATAGCCATCGGATTTGGGATTTGAATCCATGTTGACGCTGCCGCAACATTTAAGAGTGACCGTAGAGTGAAAATAAATTAACACCAACCTAAATAAGGAATCGCACCACCCACTCATTCGGTAGAAGTTTCAGACCTTGCTTTATTTTGTTTTTACAATTTTTGTTGGAAATTAATTGTACTTTCCAAATTCTAACTTTTGTATTTTAATACAAATTTTTAAATATATTTTTTATATATTTAACTTTTTTTTTGTTGGGAGTTTATCAATTTTAAATTTCATTTGATTTTTAAGTCTATTGAAATTTATTAATTTTGTGATTATTAATTTAATGTGATTAGTCTATTATATTTAGTTTTTTTTTTTTTTTTAATTTAACATCATACAATTTTTTTTTTTTACTCATGAAAAAATCTCTTTTTCATTTTTGAGAAAATAATAAATATGATAATTGATTTTTTTTTTTTTTTTGTTAGTGAGTAACTCAACTAGCTTACATTGTTTTTATAGAATAGACCTTTTAAATTAAGACCCTCTTTATGATGATTTATATATGATGAATTGATATAACATATAACATATAACCATGCCCTCAACTTGGAATTTTTTTATAAAAAAAATCGATTTAATAAACCTTTAATTTTGGTGATTGAAATCAACTATATCTTTTAACTCAGACAAAAACCAAACCCAAAATTTCTTAGGAAATTTGAACTTTTGAGTTACGGCTTAATCAGATGAACTGTACTCAAATTCATGAAAAAAAAAAACCTAGCTTACACCCTGAAAGGGTTCACTTTTGAATCTAAGTGACTCAACATTTGAACTTTTAAATGAAAATAGGGGATTAAAAAAAATCCACAAAGATCAAAATTTTAGAAAAAAAAAATCTAAATACAGATTTAATCACCTTAAATGTTTAGTCGCAAAATTGATATGCTTCAATTAAGTTAAATATTTTATATTTTACTATATATAAAATATTTTTTAAAAATTATTATAATTTAAATATAAATGTTAGAATTTAATATGTCTCCAACTAGTTATGTGTTATTATGACATTATGGCAGTCTAAATGTGTAAAAAAATAAAAAACCAACTAAAAATTGAGTTCAAATTTTATTATCTACCTGTACTAAAAAAAAATATACATTATCTGCCTAAGATATTAACCAACTAAAAATGGTTTATGAGACATCATTCGCCACATAATTTTCTTATGTGTCTAATGTTATTGAATTGTATTTGAGGATCAGAATTTTTCTAATTTTTTTTTAGTTTAGCACTATGTGAAAATTAAGATCTCGTTTGATAACCATTTGATTTTTTGTTTTTAGTTTTTAAAATTTAAGCTTTTTTTTACTCATATTTTCTACATTGTGTTCCATCTTTCCTACAATGTGTCCATTTCTCCTTAAGAAAATATGTAAATGCTAACCAAATTTTAAAAACAAAAAAAAACTTTTGGAAGCTACTTTTTTTTTTTTTTTTCAAATTTTGCTTTGGTTTCTAAAAATATAGATAAGATGTAGGCATCCAAGTAAGAAATAACATAGCATAAGTTAGTTGTTGTAGGCTTAAATTTCAAAAACCAAAAACTAAAAATAAAATGGTTATCAAACGGGGCCTAACAGATTTGAATATTGAATGCGTAATTTATTTGACTTTAGCTGTAATTTATGTGACTTTAGCTACACTCTCGTTGATCCCACAACTTTAAAACATAACATCTTTGATAATACATGATTGGTACCTAATAATAGTACAAGACAAATATTACATATATAACATGTTATTGTCTAGTTGATGTTTGTTTCCAACTGTCAACCCAAATGGAGAAGAGAAGTGGAAGGGAAAAGAAGTAAAAGGAAAAGGTTGATCTGAATTGTATTAAGCATGGAAGAGGCACCTTTCTCACAGCTTTAAAGTTAAAAGATGACTATATATCCACACTAAATTATCTACAAAATTTATCTCTTTTCTGGTGTTAGTTGATATAATTAAATTTATTTCAACCCATAAACTTTAGCTGTGAGTTGATTGATGATTTAACATAATTTAACATGATATAGAGCAGAAGCTCAGTTAATATCGATTTCCACCGAAAGGGGTGTGTTGGTTAATATAATTAAATTTACCCCAACTCATCGTTTTGGGTTAACACCTGGGCCTATGGAGATAACTCAAACTTCTTCCTTTGCAAACAAACTTTTTACTATGATGACGAGCGCGATGAGTTTTCCGAGTTCTTGCGAGATTGTGAGGATAAATTGTCGCCGGCTACATCCTGTAATATACAAACAACAAGAAGTTATGATCAATAACTAGGTCTTGTAAAGTAGATGTGATATGAAAATCTTGATGGGATTGTAAGACTTTTGGATGCAAAAATGTCCACTATGTATTACAAAATGGAAATTTGGCTGAAGATGTATAAAGTTGGCTACCAGATCCACAAAGCATGTATGGTAGCATGAGTGGTTCCAAAAAAAAGTTTATCCAAATTGCTAGCATAACACCAAAGTAAAAAATGAAATCTAAGATTTTCACTTTAAATTTTTTAATGAAATTCTAGATCATGAATTGCTTTGGCATACTTTACTGAGAGAGTCCTGACTGGCGTTGAATACAGGACTGCTAACACCATCCGTCACCGGCGAGTACATGCTAGCTTCGGCTATCGATCGTAATCTGATGAGTTCCGGGAGAACGACCTTTCTTAAATCTGGCCGATCTTTCCTTCTCAACTCTGCACATTTTAAAGCCAACTCTGCAAAGCACAAGGTTTCTTCAGCAGGCCAATCAGTAACAGATGGATCAAGAACTTCAGACAAATTCCCTTTCTGAATAGCTCTTTCCACATGGTGAGTCAATCCCATGGGTGCCTTTCCTGTAATCATCTGCAAAAACATGATTCCCAAAGAATATATATCAGACTTTACACCGAGCATGCCAGTTTGCTGATACTCGGGATCGATATAGCAGAATGTGCCAGCAGTTGAAGTCATTCTATACTGAGTCACACTATCTGCTACAGATGGGGGAACCAGCCTGGCCAAACCAACGTCGCTAATCTTGCTAATGTAGTTGCGGTCAAGCAAGATGTTGCCTGGCTTCAAATCACGGTGCACGAGTGGCTCGGGCTTGGCCTGGTGGAGGAACAACAAGCTAGTACCAATTTCAGCAGCAATTTTGAATCTAAGTTGCCAAGATAGAGGTTTCGAGTTTACTCCCCGTCTAAAGAGGCAGTCATCCAAGCTACCATTTGCCATGAATTCATAGACCAAGCAGCCATACTCGGGGCATGCTCCAAGGAGAAGAACCATGTTAGGATGTCGAATGCAGCTTAGGACTTCGACCTAAACACGATGCAAGAAGCAAGTTAATAGATTATATTATAACAAAAATCATTGGGGGAATCCATGTAGGATGTTAGCCTCCTCACCTCTTGCTGGAACTGTGACCTTCCTTGAGCTGCATCAGGACGTAAGACCTTAATTGCAACAGGTGTGTGGTCCAAATAACCCTTGTAAACGGGCCCATAACCTCCCTCTCCAATCTTCAAAGACTCCGAAAAGAACTCCGTAGCAGTTTCGATCTCCTCGATTGAGTATCTCCGATACCTGACATTGTTGTTTGCCAAAGCATCCAATGCCTTCTTTTTCTCTTCTGCTTCCTTGAATGCTTTCCTTTCCGCATTAATTCTCTTTTGTGCTTCCAACTCGGCGATTCTTTTAGCAGCTTCAGCAGCCTCAATAGCAGCTCGAGACTTCGCCTTTTCCTGCTCAACAATCATTAATGCAGCTTCCTCTGCAAGTCTCGCCTCCTCTATTCTCCGTTCTTCCTCAGATTTCCATCGCTGAAGCTCTATCGCCTGCAGCATATGAGCAGAGTTTGTTATAAACCTCTAAAATATCTCCATACATAGACTCAATTTCTTTCACCTTTTGCTTAGCTGTAAGTGCTTCCTTGCAGGCTGTGCTATACATTTCCATAGTTTGCTTTAGTTCCAGCTTCAGCCTCCTCATCTCAGCCTCTACTTCTTCCTACACTCATCAACAAAATTATAAATGGATGAAGTGGATAAGATGAGAATCAAATTAAAATCTCAAACATCATCAATAGTTTTCATTAATAGATAGATCATAGAATGCTTGACCTATAAACTCAAAGTAACGACCAACAAGAGCTGTAGCTCAGCGGTATATTTCCATGACCAAGAGGCATGAGTTCAAATCCTCCATTCCCCAATATATAGTTAAACTCAAAAAATAAATAAATAAACTCAAAGTAACGACCTATTTACACCAATAAGCAAAACAAAATATAAACCTAGCTCAATCATATAACGAAATAAACATAGCTCAATAATATAATCTAGCACTTACAATACTCTGTGACGAATTCGATGATCTGTCACCTTCCGAGAAGATCGGTGAAAATTCAGGTGGATAGTTTACATCCAGTGATTTGCGCCCGAATTGCTGTGACTCGAAGCTATGATATACATCACAATCAGTGCCACTGGACAGTCGTGAAGGGGTCCTTCCTGAATCCGGGGTGTCAAAGAATGTAGGGAACAATTTGTCAACACTCGACCTTCCCGAGCTAACAAAGGAAATATCAGTATCTGGCATATTCATTTCCCCTGGCATTTTGCCATTGTAACCTTTCCTAGTGAATGGCGACCTGCTCCCAAAAGACAATTTGCTTAATAACCCTCTTGATAGACTGCTAATTAATAAGAAGCAACTGTGAGTTGAACAAAATTACTCATATCCAAGTTTCTCCTTTACATTACTTTTGATCACGTACGATCAATGTCTGTTATACCCTCAACAAGAAAAGTGTATTAAACTATTACGATGTCATAATAACAATTTGTAAAACATGTTTCTGACCTGAACTCGATGTTTTCCTGTGATCTACGCGGCGCTTCAATTGGAGGCTTCTCAGGCCCTACTTAAGAACGGATTGGTTATTTAAGCGCCAAACCATAGTAGAGGTGAAATGTACTAAAATGGAGGGAGAAAAAGCAAGAAAAAGCAAAGTGTATTACAACATTTCAGGAAAAAAATCAACTCATACTTTGAATCTGAACAATTGGTGGCTCTGGTAACTGCGATTTGATACCAGATTGGCTTAGCAATAAACTTCGTAGAGGAGAAGCCGGAGCAGGACGTGAGGCTGACCGCATAGTTTGAATTTTTCCTCTTGATATAACATAAACATTGCAGAAATCTGGTGCTCCTTTTATAACATTGCCTGGAATATCTGTCGTCTTGAATCTTCTGAGACAAAATGGTGCAAAAATTTCCCAGACAAGGCAAGTTCAATTCCTTACGAACTCGAATGAATGAAACTCAGAAACAAGTGTTTGAGTGGTTGTTTGGTAATGATCTCATTTCCTTTTTTTATTTCCAGTTTTTAAGAAACATCTCACTTGTACCAAATGGCTCCAAAATTGCATACAAAATTTTGAAAATAAAAGACTGGAAATGAGAACAGTACCAAATAAGCCTTGAATTATCGTATGAAGGAAGAATTTAACAAAACTAACTACGAACCTCAAGAAACCACTTTTAGTCGTAGTGCCCACAACTAAAGCCTCAATTCCAGCATTAGTGGCATATTCGATCAACGCTTTTGCAACATCTACATCTTCTATGACTATATCTTTGCAGAATATCTAATGACAGAAAATGAGGTAAATTTATGATAAGAATGCTCCAAAACACAGCTTCCTATAATCCCTACATCAAAAATTCATGGTACTTGAAAGTTTTTTTTTTTCCTCTTCATTTAACATAAAACAAAAAAAAGTGGAGAACCTACATCTTTACGGGTACAGAAGCAGCGAAAAGGAAGGAACAAATCCCTTGTGATTGGATCAATATCGCTGTTTACCAAAACATTGCCATTGTCATTTGCCTCTGCACCCAAAAAACATAACAATGTGACTTCCATGGAAGCTGTCTGGGATTATAAATACGAGAACATAGTAACCCAGCTTCCTCTCAGTCAAATAATGATTCTTATAACCTCAACTCAACACCCTTTTCAACATTTACCCATAAATATTCCACCCTTCCCCTCAAATCATACATTCTTTTTATTATAATCGAAAATCAGAGCTTCACCTCACTATCTATTTGGGGACACATGTGCTCGTCTCAAGACCCAAACCTGGGAGACAACGAGGTATCTTACAATTAAGTTCACTCGTGGGTTTCGAATTTGGGACCTCAAAGGTCTCAAGACCCACATTCTCCCCCTTCTATACCTTATGTTAAAGATTTCTCTGGTAATGGAAATGCAAATTCTAATAGAAAATGTTAACATGCCTTGAAACTATGATATCCCATGATTACTTAACCCGGCCAGCGAGCATGCATCTCCTAAAACCTAGCCTCATTTGATCGAAATTCTTGTATTTTTATCTCCTTAATAAAATAGTTCTCCCATCTGTCCGTGGAACCACGTAAATCGTCGTTTTTTGTCGCACATTCATTATCGTTTTGATTATTGTTGTTTCCGATTTCATTGCAGAAATAATGAATCAACTTACTATTGGAAGTGTGAGAAGAAGATCTGAGATTGACATGGATGAGAATGGCGGTTTGGCCCTTAAGAAGGAGATTGTCAGAGGCCCATTTGAGAGCAATTTGGCTTCCTTTGTCCTTATCAATGGCGATTCCCACCAATTGATTCCCTGTGACAACCGCTTCTTTCCTTTCCTTTACATTCTTCTGACCCCACATTTCTCAATTTCCTACTGCAATTAAAAAAAAAAACCCTACAAAGAAAATAGGGCAAAAATTTTTTTTTAAAAAAACACAGAGAGAGAAGAAAGAAGAAGAAGAATCCCTTGCCCTATTTTCTTCTTTTCTTCCTTTCTTCCCCTTTCTCTGTGATTTGGGTCGTGCGTATGCGGATGATTTATGTAGGGGATGATTTTGAATTGTTGGAGAGCTAATTGAGAGAGAGCCATGATTTCCGGATTCTGTTTTTCTTGGTGGCAAATTCGAAGAACAATCTGTTTTTTGTAACTTCATTTCTTTTTTGTTGCCTTTTTGTATTTTATCCAGGTGGGATTTTAGTTTTTTTCGTTACATTTTGTCGTTTTGTATTTTATTTTATTTTATTTTTAATTAACGGACGAAATTAGGTTCGATTTGGGTTTTTTTTTAAATTAGGTTCAATTTCGGGTCGTATGGTTTTCGGCATTTAATTTCTGTTTTAAGTTCATGAATAGATTGCTCTAGCTGACAGGTTATAATATTTCATAAATTCTCATAAATAGCTTAAGTTATTTATAGTCAATGACAGAATTATTTGATTTACGTGTCAATTTGGGTAAGTTGTTAATTGAATAAATTGAAAAAATATTAATAGATGTCAATTTTTTAAAAAAGAAATTAAAGCTTGAATTTAAAGAAATAGAGTTTAGGATTGTTTGGTGGAGGGGTTAACTTGAGTGGGGTTAACTCTCTCCAACCTTCATCACATTGATTTGATTTTATAGCTTAGCTTCTTGGAACCATTTTATTTGATTTTATAGTTTTTTTTTTAGAAAGATTTGGTTTTATAGCTTTAACTTGTTTTTGTTTTGTTTAGAAATTGTTGTTTTTTTTTTCCATTTCACGTTTTTTGAAATAATCATTCTTTTAATATTAGTCATATGTTGAATCAAACATTTGTTTTTTTAGTTCATTCCACACTCTAGCTGTTTTTTTTTTCTTTTTTCGTAAAGTTAGTTTATTATTAAAAAAAAAAACGAAATAAAATAGAAACAAACTAAATCATATAAGCTTGTTTGATGACGATTTCAACCAAGTATAATAACCAAATTGAAAAGCGAAAACAATAGATTATCATTTGCTGGTTTTAAACAAAAAGCTTAGAATAATGCATGCAAATGAAACCATACACTCTTTTCAAAAAAAAACAAAATGAACCCATACACTAATTTAAACCACTTTTTTTAATTCAACTTCAAAGAGAGGATTCATGTTGTTAACAATCTAAACTATATTGTAAGTGACTTTTCAACGTGAAAATGGTTGGAAACTGAAAGTTCTACCTAAAAATGCTTGTGAAATTATTGATGCAATTTCTTTTATGAGATACGGAAGAAATTGACACATGATGTGTTTATAAATTAATGTCACTGGTAGATCTCAAACATAAAGTTTTGAAGGGAGCACACCTTTAAACTCTAATTCTTTAACCATCAGGTCATCTCTTTAGGATTTGCTGATGCAATTATAAATAGAGATGACTATTTTCTACCATAATAAAAATTTCCGTTTAAAATGGGGCAGGGAAGGACATGAATAGGGTAGTCATCCCCATCCCTATTCACTGCTCCGTGACATCTCTAATTATAAGCATTTGGAAGGTTCGATTTTCAAATAGATAAAAATTATCAAAGAATGATCCGGTAGTTAAGAAGAACGGAGAACTAAAAGGTTACAAGTTTATGACATCCACCTATCTAGAGATAAATTTCTTGTGAACTTCTTTCACATCCCTGAGTTATAGGATTAGGTGATTGTTCTCGTGAGGATAATCGAAACGCACGTAAGAGGATTCAAGCACACAAATATTACTTTAAAAAATGAAATAGATAATATCAAATACCTATTTCAAGCTGCTCAACAAACAAATAGCCCCCCTAATAGCTTTGCCTTTAATTAGATGATATATCATTCCGTGTCCTCGCTAACCAATGCATAAAAAGAGAGAATCAAAACTTAATGATTCTTCTATTTCATATGGAAGTAAAGGAAAGGCCAGTAAAAGTATGGTTAAATCGGCATACAGTATAAATTAATAATCAAAAGGTCGTGTGCTTCTAAGTATCTTTTTCGAAAAGGTCGTGTGCCACCTCGAATGTGGTTGAACTAAAAACAAAAACATTGGATTGTAGCCCTGAGTTAGTGCTTTACCAAATTCACTTCCATGGCAACCAAGTCATCAAATATTTGAAATGCTTCAGCTTTTTTTTCTAGTAGCCCTTGAAAACATGTCCTTGATGTTCCGTGATTCTGTTTCAATCTTAGGCTTCTTAGCTTGCTTTCCATTTCTTGTATTCTTTGCGCCACTCCTACTCTTGTCCTGCCATAAATAAGTTGCATATTCGATTTCAGATGAAAAAATAAATAAATCAAAATGCAATGCCACGAAATGTATATATTTTATTACCAACCCTAGATGAATTTTATTTTATATTTGTGAGATCTAAGCTAGCTTATGCATACTTCAACTAATTTCACGAGACAATTATCCGACCTAATACATTTCGTTGTCAAAAAAGCTAGTAAAATATTAATTTCTAGATAGGTGAAAATCTAAGAAATCAATCCTAAATGAAGCAAAATAAGGTAGAAGGGAAAGAAATTTAAGGGTGTTTGGGACAAGGAGAATGGTAAAGAGAATAATTCTCTTACCCACGTTTGAGCCACCAACAATAATTCCCCTCTTCAATATCCATGCCTCTTATAACCACTATCCTCATACTTACTATTTTGTTCCCTTATAATATAATAATTATTTGCACTCCAAACACAGATAATCATTCTCCCGTAATAATGTTTTGCACCCCAAACACGGTTAATCATTCTCCCCGATAATTATTCTTCATATTCTCATCCTCACATAATCATTCTCATTCTCCTTCCCATAAACATTCCCATTAATCGTTTACTTTGTACTTAGACCAATTCTCGCTAGGCTTATCAAATCATCTTTGGACCAAAATCATAAAACGTGATTTGGAATATTTCAACATGAACACACATCAGATATGAATAATCATAGGGGCGGCATAATTACGTTTGTAGCATGTACGGAAAAGGAAATAGAAGATTGATGCAATTTCAAGTCAATGGGAATTGTACCTGTGAGTTAGAATCAAAATTGTTATCTATGCTTATAGGAGGCCTTTCTGCATCTGAAGCTTTTTTTATCGTTTCAGCAAAATTTAACCTGCAAACAAAACAGCAGTGTGCAGCCTCAGGACAATCAAATACCAAGCCAAGTTTATGGAACTCTAAAGTAGTAGAGGATTAAATACTTGAGATGGTCACATAAAAGCTTCAACCAAGGTTCATCCTTCAAGTATTCCCCTAATATTGAAACCCCATCACTTACTGTACAAAACAAAAAAAGATGTAAGAGAAGCAACTATACCAGCTAAAATAAACTTTCCTGCAGTTTTTATGTAAAATGAATACAATGACAGTGCTATACCACTTGATGTTGATTTGGCACACAAAGAACCTTTTTTTCAACTTCAGAAAAGCCGTTCAGACCATGAGTTTTGTTTCTTTTTCCTTGAGAGATTTGTTCTTACCTTCGTGTTCTTTTGAAATCCATTACAATTTCCTAA
>JBBMKA010000015.1:8080556-8117405 GCA_037833695.1 Sechiopsis laciniata
CCCTATATAATAACCGACCGACCGACCTTAATTCGGTCGGTCGGTTCGGTTTTCGGATAAAATGTGAACACCCCTAACTCCTAATCTAGCTAGAGCTAAACTATTTGAATTATTTTTTAGAAATAAGCAAAAAAAGAAAGAAAAAAAAAACACGATAAAATTGTTGGAGAATTAATGAATTTTTATATTTTATCAACTAACGAGTTGAACCATGAGGTCATAAGTGATTTGTCGGCGTCATTCTCCAATTTTGTTTTTGGTTAGTGTCGGTAAGGGAATTAAAAAAAAAAAAAAACAATTATGGTATAAAAAAATGAAATGAGGTATTATTAGTATTTCCCCTTTTATTGACAAATATTGAACGAGGTATTCAACTTTCAAAGAATTGATTGAAAAGAAAAAAGAAATATTTTCATTTGAAAAAAAAAAAAAAAATTGATTATACTTCTCTTATTTATTTATTTATTATTATTATTATATGGAATATGATTTGATTTGATTTAACGATAGTTATTTTTTTTTAAATCTTCATAATTTTGGAGTTAAGAGATTAAATATGTGATTTCTTAATTTTTGTTTTGTTAAAAAATATAAATAAGAGAGGGATTACAAACCCTACATAAATGTAGTACTATTTTTAAATGAATTTAAGTTAAATACTAATTCACAAGATTGAATAAAAATAGTAGTAAGTCAAATACTGATTTTTAAGATTGAATTTGTGTGTTAAACTTATTATCCAACATTGAAACCAACTTCTTAATCGATTACAGTTTAACTTAATATTTAATTACTTTTCATTAAATAAAATATCTAATTGTGACTTTTGAATATGAAAATCAAACTATACAATCAACTAATAACTGAATTCAAATGCAAACAAAAAATAGTTTAACTATAACTGACATTAAATTATATATATAATTGAAATAAACATATTTGAATACATCATTTTAATTATTGTTGAACTAAAAAGTTATATACAAATAAATGAAGAGGAGGGTCAAAGTATATATATATATATATATAAAATTTGTTTTAATTAGACACAATTCAAATTTATTGATCTTAATTCAAAATTTTAAAATAAGAGGATCATAAACTATGCATTACTTCGACCCTTCTCTCCATTTATTTGTATACAAATTTTTAGTTCAATAATAATTAGAATGATGTATACAATTTTAGCATAAATTGAGGAAGAGAGACTACAAATCTTATATTGATGGTATTACTGCTCCCAAATAAATGAAAGTCAAATATCATTTTTAAGATTAAACTTATGACAACAGTATTAAAAATTGAATTACCACCAACAACGAAACTAAGAGGACAAAATTAAAAAAAAATAAAAATAAAAACAATAAAATATTATTGAGAATCTTGAGGGGGTGAAGGAAAATCTTGTTTGAGTGTTGTTTGTTGAAGGGTCGTAGCCGCCATGGAGCCCTCTCGAAGAGGATTTGAGTTCCCACCATTCTTTTCTTCTTGTACGTCACCGGACATCCATTTATTCTTTTGCCCCCTACCTATCTATAAATATTCTTCAAATTACAAAAATTTCCCTCCTCCTTCCTTTATAAAATCTCAACTTTTTCTAACAAAAATTAAAGTAAAAATTGGACACATTTATCCTCACATTTCAATTTTCAATAATGCGTGCATTTAGTCTTTATGTTTTTTGTTAGTTTACTTTTATACTTATGTTAAAAAAAAAAAAATGAACGTGAAAACTAAAATATTCACTTCATGAATGTATTGAAATTGAAAATCAATCTAATCATTATTTTAATTAACGATTTTGTTATCTCAACAATTAAAAGTGAGTATTATTAAAAGGATAAAAGTGTTCAGTTTTGAAATATATGGACAAAATTAAAACTATACTTCAAATCTAGAGATTAAAAAAATATTTTTTTCCGAAATTAAACTTGAACATAACTTTGATGTTATGTTCTCAACTAAAATGTCAAATATTTGTATCATCACCTTTAATATATATTGTTAATTATATATATATATAAAGTTAATATGAGATTGATGAATCTAAATAAATATCATTTTGATGATCTCATTTTGAAAATGCGAGAAGATCTTATGATATTTATTAGATAGCCATTCCTCTTATTATGGATTGGCTTAGAGATAAAATATCACACTCACTTATAATATAAGTAATTAATCAATCAAACATTGGTTCATATATGAGAATGAGAGTAGACCATGGTATTTGATTCACCAAATACAACATGGTTGATATAATTAAATTTACTTCAACCTATTAGTTTAAACTTTTGGGTTGATTGATGATTTAATATAACTCAACGTAGTATTAGAGCAGGTCAGCCTGATATCAGAGCAAAAAGTTTTAAGTTCGAGCTCATGACGAGTCATTTCATCCTCAATTAAAAGTCCACGAGTAAGAAAAAGCTTAAGATTATGAGACATTCCTTCAGTATCTTTAGTGACATAGATAGTCGACACTCCACTTGAATATTTGATATATTAATTGAGAATATATATTTTCATTAGTTAAACTATGCTTAAATTAAAAGCTATTATGTTCACTATTAATAAAAATTTATCCGGTTGAATTACATAATGCGATAAATAACTAGATAGGGTAAAAATGAAGATCGAAGAAGATTTGGTTAACCAAGTTGGGCAAATATAGAAGGAATAGATTAAATTTATTTAATTGATGAAATCATAACACTTGTTTTATGTAAATTGAACTTTGATTATTTAATGAAGAAATGTCACCCTTATTATAAAATGAAAGAACCAATAAATGCCACTTTGACAAGAAATGGTTCGTAAAATTCTATGGTGGAGGCTTTTTCTTTTTCGTTAGGTGGCCGACAAAGATTCAAAGGAAGTGAATTTTCAATTGGTTGGTTCTTTTTAAAAAATCACCGTATGGTAAGGCTAGCAAAGTACTTTTGATGCCTTAAGAAATACAATTTGATTGGTTAAAAAGTTGGTCAATGAAAGAGACTGCCCTCTCATGTGTTTCATTCTCTTAAAACATTTCAAAGAGTATTTTCATAAGTTAGGATTTGGAAGACATAACTTAATTGTTTGCATTTGAAATTTTCTTCAACCCATACAACTTTATTAAATAAGAAATTTTATCATAAAACATATGAATTGGATTGGACTTTTTTTTTTTTGTTAATGTGATTATCTAGACCAGCTTGCACCCAACTCAACTAATATCGAGATACATAAAATAAGTGATCATCATAGATTGAACCCATCGTCTTTTAAAATTTTAAAACTCTCTCAACCCACTAGGTCAGAGTTTATTACGTTGAATTGTTTGGAACAATTGTTTTTAAAATGTTAATATATATATAATACTTATTGAATTATTTTTAATAAATTAAAATTAACAACTCAATTCCAGTTAGTATTAGCAAAATGTACATCTCAGTTTTTGAGCGAAAGTGACTTTAAAGGACCAATAGAGAGAAGGTTAAATATGCTCTATCGAATTGTATTTGAATCGGAAATGTAAGATGAAAGACGGGAAAGGATAGAAGCGTTAGACCTTAAAAGCGAGTTCATATGGTAGAGTTTCATGAATTTACAAAGTCGAGGTCGAAACAAAGATAAATAATTAAAAAACCAATAATTGAATTAAATAAAATTTAAATATATGCATATATAATTATATCAAAATATTTTTAAATAATAATAATAAGTTCAAGTTTATTCAAATCAACCCAAATAAATGTTAACATCAATTAACCAAATAAATCTATAAAATTTCATTCATCTCACCCAACACAACTCAAATAAATTGATTAGATTCTTCCATTCAATAGGTCTCCGTCCTGACATAACAACACAAATTTACAATTTTGTTTTCTTGTATATTTGTGAGTATTCTAATTAGATTATATCCACCTCGACTATTTTCACCAATCACGAAATTGGTAGAAATTTATTTCCTACATGATAGTAAACCAATTTACCATGTTTCATGCGTGGGGGAAAAGAAATCTGTAGCTTAAAAATATTTAGGATAGTTATTTGAAATTCAATGATTGTCTTTCGTACGTATAATTGAAAGTTATCAAATAGGACATTGACTATTTCTTTGTCATATAAGTTTTAGTTGGGATGAGTTGTTCTTACATTTTACATTATAATTTGAAAATTCTTTCTTTTTTAAACCTATTTTGAAAATTCTTTTAAAACATGATTCAATTGTAAGTTTGACAAAGAAGATAATGTTGGCATAGTTGTTTCTATCAACATGCATTCTATTTAGCCAATTTTGGTAATCTCTTGTCAAGTGGTTGGTTGATGGATTTATTCAATTTATAAAAATAATTTTTTACATCAATTTTTATTTCTTTCTTAGATGGATGGAATGGTTGGTTAATTTCAATTTTGGAAGAAAGAGATCCAACCCAAACCACTTACAGTCCTGATAGTACACTTGTCAAACTAAAAAGAAGTTTATTATTTGCCTTCAATATCTTGATTTTATAATATACTTAAAAGAGAAAAACTTACCAAGTAGGCAATCCATGTTTCAAAGCCACACAATTCTACTTTTTATATATAAATTAATTTTTGATTAAAAATTATGTAGCTCACATTATACCACATGCATATTAAGTATGTACTATCTACTTGTCAATGAATAGGTAAGCTTTCCTCGAACCATAAATTTGAAACACAAAATTTAAAACTCAATGCTTTCTCTCACGCCAGTTTGATCCATTATTTAATTGCTAATTCAATCCATTAATGTCTATTTGGAATTGATCCCCCAATCCCACACACAAAATGAAAATGTTTTCAAAATTTACATTGGGAAAATTAACAAAAGTAAAATCTCCTTTGAAATGAGTAACTAAAATAGGCTAGATTCCAAACCACAAAATGAAAATGATACTTTAACCTATTTTCATTGAAATGATATAGTTTTCCCAACTGCAACAATGACAATTAAGCACAAGAAAACTTTGCTTGTATCAATCTATATTCTTCATTGACAAATGAATCACAAACGCTATAATATAAAGCAAAAAATGCAAACTAGAAACCTCTCTTCTCACCCACTTTAGTTCTTACAGACTACTACTTTACTTACGATGAGCCTCTACGTCGATGTTAACTTCGACGGCTTGCTCTTCTTCTGTTGATACTTGGCATACGAATACCAGACACCTCCAGCCGTGTTGATAACCAAGCCCGTCACGTTCAAAGCGTGCACTTCCACGCCACCCAATATAACGAACCCGAGGGTCTGAGGAACAAAAGAACGAACACAACGAGCTTGGTTTAGATAACATAGCTCATTGGCTATAAAGATATGTTATGAAAACGGAACAACAATCAAACGAAATATTGTAAAAACGTAAGAAATAACACACAGATTTATGTGGTTCATTGACAATGTGTTAGCGAGATCCCGACTAAGTAATTATAGGACATCGAACAGTTCAAGGCATATCTCAACAATAGATTAACAAAGTCTAGAAAGAGAGAATACTTACTGTTGATCCAACCCCTTTGAGGACTCCAACAATTGTTGTAGTTAGAGCAGAGTTTACTATGGTACATAAGAACATTGTGAAGTTGAGAACAATCCCCATCACCAAGGAAAAGAGGAAGATAACCAAAAAGGAGAATGAATTGCTCTGTAAATATTTAAAAAGAATATTATAATCATAAGCTTGTAAAGTACAAAAATTAAAATATATGTTTTGTGCTAATGTGATAGGAATGCTATTATGGGTCCTTTAATAAATGTTTAGAGAGTTAGTTATGGTATTTGGTTAAAATAGAGGGAGTGGGAACCGGGAAGTTAGGCAATTGTTTAGTTGGTTTAGGTCTTGCGTGATCTCAAGGTAGGAAATGTTCAAGTACTTCGAATAACTTGAGTTATATTCTAGTTCTCTTATCTTTTAGTTGCAATACATTTTGTTTCTAATCCAAATGATTATGCCTAAAAAGAAAATCTAGCAAAAGAAATGGCAGTTGTAAACTTGATTGCAACACAAAACCAAGATTGTGCAATGATATATACTCTCAAAAGTAATTTCAAACTCAGTCAGCAGCAATCAATCATGACATTCCTGCATAGTTTTAACACGGTCCGGTTGTGATCACCTACCTTGAAATTAATTTTCTAAGAATTTCCTTGACATTCAAATGTTATAGGATTAGGCGATATGTCCTGCGACTTTTGAGGAGGTGTGTCACCAATATATAAAAAAAAACACACAGCCTAACAATAAAAGAACCTAATTAATTTGCAAGTTACATTTTTGCAATGGAGGAACCCATACAAAAGGGGAGGAAGATATCAGATATGCAATAACAACACTAGCCGTGTCAATAGTTCACATTTTGTCTGAAACCAATTTTCTGTATGTTAAAATTATGTTAAACCACCAATCAATCCAAAAGCCTAAGCTCATGGATTGGGTTAAATTTAATTATATCAACCAACACTCCCTCTCACTTGTGAGCTTTGAAATTTGAGAAATGCCCTACAAGTGAAATTTAATTTTAATTGGGGAGGAAACGACTTGGCAGAGATTCGAATTTATGACCTCTTGCTCTGATACCATGTTGAATTATGTTTAACCACCAATCAATCCAAAAGCCTAAGCTTATGGATTGGGATGAATTTAATTATATCAACCAATACTATAAGACTATATCACACAAGAAAGTGTTTGAACTTTGGATTGCGATTTACCATAGCACAATACATAGAACATTTCAACAAGCCACTTTAATTTTCAACTTTCCCAGTTTTATTAAAAGATGAGTCCATGCCAACCAAAAGCATTGGTATCAAACTGAAACAGTCCAGCTCATTTCCCAAAAGAAGCTAATTTAGGCACCATATGTCAAATTAAGAGTTGAACGCACCACTAAAGAAAAAGAAGCACAGAATGAATGGGGTGACAATACTAACAGAGGTTGAGGAAACTCTTCGAGTATCTAGCATTTCTCCTTGAGAACTGTTGTACTTGAATAATCTAAAGAGTTCGAAAAAAGAAGTAAATGGGTTAAAAAGAAACTGACCTTTGCAAATAATAGGGATAAAGAAGCTGGGAATTCGCCTGTAGCTATAATGAGAAATAACAAAAATGGAAGAGACAAGAAACTGTTGTAAAACATAATCTCAATAGACGAAAGCCCATCCTCTGCACTTGACTTTTCCACCAATACAAGGTACATAGTCTGAGACAAAGAATAAACAAAAATGATAGAAAGCACAATATGTGAATTCATCAGATCAAACATTCAATAATTAAACGTACACGGCACATAAGCATTTCTAAGGATAAAACTGACAGGAACTCATTGCATATACTGTAGAAAAAAAGGGAATACAAAGTTCGATACTCAATAGGCCACCGACTCCCCTCTCAAGAGTGCTAAAAACCCTTTTCTTTTTACATCCAAAACATTCAAGCCAAGTTTGTGCACAACTCAACTATTCTCATGGGACTACCACTTGAGTTTATTATATTTGGTTGCCAATATAACTGGTAGGATATTAAAACCGTGTTAGGTGACCACAAAAGCTTGAACCTATTTAGAGGCTAAAAACAATTCATAATGCTCTGTTTTCATGCCACATTCACCACCTTATTTGTAATGTTTTTCTCCATAAGACCTGTGTTATATAACTGCTAAGCAATTCATTTTTCTATAAACCAATAAACTGACCTAAACCATATCTTCATTTAAGTCTGATAAAAACAAAGTGAGACCAACTATGTACAACTCAAAACATACCTGGAAGAAAACAGAAGTGAGGGCCATGCTATAACCAATGAGGTCAAATGAAAAATCTCCCAATGCAGCAACAAGGACCCCAGCAGCAGTCAAGAGTACTGAAAGAATCACCTGAATTTGACACGGTTTTGGTTAAACAATTATATCAACAGATTCAAGATTCAGAAACAGTGCTGGCAATAATAACACTACCCTGAGTCATGGTTATGAAAATTTTCACAGCCAAAGAGAGAATAAATTTCAAAGCTACAAACAACCATTTCAGGGAACTAAGCAATAAGCATCGAAGAAAACCTGTGGTGTGGGCCTTCCCTTGTTCGAAAAGAATCCCGCGATAAGAACAGCAAGGGGAGTGAGTCTTTTAATGGCGATATACATTGGGATGTTAACACCTTTCAAGCTAGCAAGAGCAAACGCCACATTTGCATTGTAGAACAAAGAGACTGGAAGAATTCTCTTAGCTGTTTGCATATCAAGCCCCTTAGCTTTTGTATACCCCATTGCTCTACCAAAGTGAATAAGCAGCGTGGTTGCTAATTGCTAAGACAAACAAAGATATAAATCAATTAAAAAAGAGAAATCAAAACCATCATAGGGTGGTGTTAGGATCCCACATCAGAAAGTGTAGAGACCTCATAATAATATATAAGGTAGGTAAACTACTCCTCTCATTACCAATTGGATTTGAGATGGATGCATTGCACACACTATCTAATATGGTATCAGAGTCTATTTAGCTCAAATGGGTTTGGTACCATCTTGAGGGGTATGTTGGAATCCCAGTTAGAAATAGTGAAAACCTCGTAACAATATATAAGGTAGGTGGACTACTCTTCTCATTACCAATTGGTTTTGAGATGGATGTCCACCTACCTTATATATTGTCATAAGTTCTCCATTGTTTCCGATGTGAAATCCTAACAAGTAATGAAAATAATCGAGGCGGCCTTAAGCTAACCCGGACCGATATATATATAAGAGAGAGAGAGAGAGAGAGAGAGAGAGAGAGAGAGAGAGAGAGAGAAATCAAAATGAAATCCCATTACTGAAATCAATTTACCTGCAGAGTGAGCAAAGTCATGGAGTGTGAGTATTGCATAAGTACGGCCTTGTTCAGAAAAACCATAGCCATGGAAGCAATTCCATAAGATACGGCCGCGGAAAGACTAGAACACAAACAACAAGCGAAATCCCAATTACAAGTTAGCATAGATGAAAGAAACGCAATGGAGATTCATTCAAGATTCAGAAAGCAATCTAATCGAAATACCTCCGGTACGAATTTCGATCAGATTCGCTGAGTATATTCATTGTCGATGGCGAAAACTAAACCAAATCAATCACCTAGAGAAAAACAGACGCAAGCCCATAATCAAAACCAATACCCTGCAAGTTTTTTTTACCAGATCTAATCGCATATGGCGATGACAACAATCATGAATCAACAAAAGGAATGGAGATACCTGAGAATCGCACAGTCAATCACATTCTGATAGGATTATCAAACGAATCATCTTAAACTGACTGATTCTGAGGCGGATCAAGAGGGGAAATGTTGGGAAATGGGTGTGAAAGTGGAGAGAGTATAGAAAAATGGGGTGAAGAAAAGGAAGCGTAGAATGCAAAAATGGGAAAGGAAAAAGCCATAGCCATAGCCATAGCCATAGCCATTGGATTTGGAATTCAGACCCATTTTGTCGCTTGGAACTCGTGGGATTGCTCTCTCTCGTTAACTTTACTTGTTTTTTCTCAACCTCATTCAAATTTCACCTTTGAATTTACTCGCTTTATTTTTTTTATTTTTTCTGAGAACACCATTTTATTCAAGTTTTTTTTTTTTTTTTTTTTTGAAAGCTGCACAAGCAATCCTGCAATAATTAAGTCCCTGAAAAAATATATGACAAATTTACTCTTCCTATGTGAAAATCTTAATTTCAATTTTTTTTTAGTACAAGTTGGAAAAAAGAGATTACAAATATCGATTTTAGGGATCGAATATCAAATTAGATAATCAATAGCGTCATCGAATTATTCCATCATAATTTCAATTCAATGAATTAATTGCAACATTTATCAAATTTTAAAGAAGATAATTGCTTAAGTTGAAAATTCAACGACTTAATTGATAATAATACTATTTAGTATTGGTTTAGGCAATTTTACTTTTTTTCTTACAAGTTTTTAGTTCAATTTTTATGTAATCTTTATATTTAAAAAATCAATCAATTTACGTATTATATTTAAATAATGTTAATTTTTTTTAATTATTAATGAAGCAATTATTTTAATTTTGAAACTAATTTTTGTTTGTAATATATATATATATATATAAATTTATGATTAATGGAAGCAACATTTTATTATTTAAGATATAGTTATATTATTTAGAATAGAGGTGCCCATTTAAACTCTGAGGTTGAAGCTCCACGAGGACCGGCCTCGAATGAGTGAAAGAATCTCGTGAAGTCGAGAATGAGGGAGTGAGCGGAGAAAAAAGTTTCTCGGTCTCATTTTTTCGACCCCAAACCTTAGTTGAGATTTCAATTTTATTCTTAGAGACCGAGTCGGTGAATAACAATTTAATCAAAGTTAGAACATTGAATTGGATCAAATAGTTAAGCTACCTACTTTACCCCCACAACGATTTTCTATAATCCCTATCTTGCCTTTTCTTTTTGGATTTGATCTTGATCACATGATTACAATGGTTGATAAATAAGAAAGAATTGATTGTAGTTTTTAAGTGCCTTTGATTTCTTTTAGAAAATGGGATAAATTGATATTTAGTCACTATACCAAACTTTAGTTCAACTATTCTATTGCATGCTTACAAACATCTTGGAGAGATTAATGTTCCAAAGTTCACAGTTATTGAGTTCTAATTCAAAGTTAATTCTCAAATTAATGTATAATTGATCAAATTAAAAGTTCGAAACCGATATCTTCATTCTCCTAACATTTATGAATTTTTGTAGGGGTGGTGTAAGCAGCTCGAGATGAATCGAACCTAGGTTATGAGAACTTAGAGGGCTTTTGCCAATTGAGCTACAATACAATTTTGTATATACATTATTTGAATTTAATATATAATCATCTGGTTCGGTTTATACCCGATGGCAAATACTAAAAACCGAAACCTAACAGAATTTATTCGGTTTTCCTTATTATAAAACCGAAATCTACCAATAAATTCGATTTCGGCTTGAACCATTATCAATTTCGGTGGGTTTGAACGGTTTGGTCGATTTTTCGGTTTTGCCTTGCACCCCTACTATTTTCTATGAGCTCAACACAACTTGGATGAAGATCATAATCACAAACATCACAAGAAAATGCCCAAAACTTGCCTTCCCTTTTGCAAAAATCACACACATAAGCCTTAGCCAACTCCAATTTCAGCACATGTTCATGCTTTACGTCCACAACATTTGAAGGCAATTCCTCTGCTTCTTTTTTAACAGCTGCTTCCAACTCTTCTATTCTTTCTTCTGTGAATGGGAATGCCTCTGCTCCATACAAGGAAACCAGCCCTCTCCCGTTCTCGCTCCTCGTCTTTCCATCCGCCCCGATCACGACTAGAGCTGGGATTCCCCTGATGTCAAAGATTCTGTACAGGTCTTGCCGAGTCTCATCCTCATAGGGGATTGCGAGCCATGGTATGTCCGTTATGTTGAGTTTGTATTCATCGAGGTTTCGGTCCGTGGAGACCGAGATTACTTCGAAGGAGTGGTTTTGTGTCGTGTCCATGATTTCTTTGTATACTTTGGCAAGCTTTGCTGTGAAAGAACGGCTTGGAGGGCTCCAATATGCACCAAAATAAAGGCCTATTGTCTTGCCAACTAGCTGAGATATCAGTGTCTGCAATGAGATCAACTTGAACATCGAAACTTTACTATCAAACAACAAACGAAATCGAGTTGTTTGGAAACTTGTATCGAAGAACAATTACTCTTATAACATTTTAGTACATAAAATATTAGCTTTATTTATTTATTTTTTGTAAATTTGTGAGTGTCCAAGTCAGTTTACACACATCTTAACTATTTTCATATGACATACTGCATGACTCTACAACAACTAAATAAAATATCAAGAAAATTCATAGAAATTTATTCTATTTCATTCTTTTGTTTAAAATGTGTATTTTAGTGTCGACAGTGAGACCAACTTGACCACCAAACAAGAAACAAAGAAACAAAATTTGTTGTATAACTTGTTTCGAAGAACAGTTACTCAAGAATTAGGTTTAAATTTCATTTAGGTAAAGACAATGTGTTCAATGTATAGTGCTCAATGATTATCTACTTGCGAATTAATTTGCTACAAATTTTCTTGACATTCAAACATTGTAAGGTCAAACTATATGTTTCGTGAGAATAGTCAAGGTGGGTGTAAGTTGATCCAAACGCTTACGAATATAAAATTGAATGATTTAAGAACCAAAATGATATTTTTAACCATAGAGAGATTCGTTAGGTACCTTTCCGCCATGTCTAGAAACAACATAGTTATGTCCACGGTTACCCAAGAGTTCTTCAATTCTTCCTTCTTCACGTTTGGCACAATCCACAGCCTTAAGTTCCTGCCTTCTTTTCCTTGTAAAAGGGAACGCTTCAGCACCATAGTCTTCAATGAAGCCAATCAAGTCATCTTCTTTCGAAATCCCATCTCCGCAAAGAGGAACGAGCGACGGGATGCGATCGATGCGGTACTCGGTGCACAGTAGTTTCTGCAGCTCCGCGTTGAACGGAGCAGCGAGCCACGGCATGGTCTGGAAGTATTGGTCAAACTCATTCTTGTCATGGTCTAAAGAGATGAAGATAATCTCTTGCTTTTCACCTCTGTTTTGCAGAGTGTTGTAGAGTTTAACTAAATGTGGAGTGAAAGTTCTGCAAGGTCTACACCAATTTGCAGAAAAGAACAGGCAAATCATCTTCCCAGAACATAATATTGGTGGCACCTATTGTAATATGAACATTGGAAACAGAAACTTCAATTAAAGCTAATTAAACTGGGAAAAAATTGAGGACGTTTTGTTGCTTAAACTTTTGAATTCAATGGTAGTTTAACATGGTATTACAGTATAGAAACCAAAACTTGAATCGGAGCTAACCAAGATTGTTCTGTTTAGAATCATTTTATTAAAATTGTTAGACTCGTTTGATAATCATTTTGTTTTTTTATTTTTTAAAATGAAACTTACAACAATTACTCTAGTCTATGAATTCAATGAAACCAATCTTAAATTAAAAAAAAAAAAAAATCAAATGATTATCGAATAGACTTAGATGATCTAAGTGGTAGCTCACATAGCATAATAACATAGATTTAGTAAACACCTACAATGTCATTTCAAATTAGAGAGTTAAAGTATAGATGGAAAATTAAAATTTGAGTCTAAAGCAGTAGTAGTTTAGAACCAAAGTTTTTTTTTTTTTTTTTTTTAATGACTCGGAGAATTTGGTGTAGTCCATTCCTCAATTGTGCTACTGGGATACATCAAGGAACAAAAGTAAAATTGAAGGTCGCCTGAAAAATTAATTCATACAGCCATCTCGAACATGGGACTGCACTCTCAAAGCCGAAGGGCTCAATCCCCAAGGTTGCAGAATTTTTTGAAAACCACCTTGGATTTGCACAAAAAATTAAAGTAGAAAAAGAAGTATAAAATGAAACCTGTTCTTCACCAGAGAGAAGGACCTCAACTCCATGAGCTGCCAAAATCTGCAGCAGAAGATCATTCTTGACCTGATTGGCTTCAAAATCAAGCCCTGCCATAACAACTACAAGAAAAACAGATCCACCAAAGAGAGGTTCCTTTATAATTTATATACAGAAGTTTATTAAAGATTGGTGTGACAATTTGGAATCAAATAATATTCTTTTAATGCCATGGTGAAAAGGAAATATTCTGCAATGCTTTATTGGTGGTAAGAATTAGAAAGATGAGAAATATCATTTCAAAAAAAAAAAAAAGAAAGAAAGAGAAATAGGAATGATCTCAAGACTTGAAATAATAGTCCAACAAAGACAACAAAATCGTTTCTCAGTGACATTATTGTACCTCTAATGATCACAAATCTCGCTACTCCATTTGTTGTAATCTAAAAAAAATTAAGAGTTCAACAAAAAGGATATTTTGATCAAAATCCTTTTTTTTTTTTTTTGAATGAAATCAATGTCCTGTTTTAGATGAATAAAAAAAGTATAGTTTAATTCGCACAAAAAGTTGTTTGGTTCATAAGGCCAAGACTGTGACATGCTGTAACAGAAGATTGAAAGGATAAGGTGGAAAGAATAAAGTAGAAAGTATATGATACAAAAATTCGAAAGAAAAGTGGAGATACGTAAACCAAAACATTTTCAAAATAATTTATAATCTTCTCTTTTTTTTTTCCACTCTCTCATTCATATTCTTCTTTTTTATCTCTCTCTTGAAAATATGATATATTATAAGAGAAATATTTACGTCATACCTGGATATTATATATAAAATAATGTCCACCTATCTGATTCAGTATGAGCCACAATCTATTTAATTTTAAATTTAAAAGATAAAAATAAAAAATAAACGAAAATAGATTGTGGCTCATATTAGACCAAATAGGTGGACATTATTTTATACATCATGTCCGGCAATTATGTAAATATTTTTCGTATTATAAAACATGTTAAGATATTCTATAAGATTTGTGAGGTTTAAGTTTAACACTTCAATATTAATAAGTTAAAATAATATAGACTTACAAACTCTAAAATTTAGGTATTCGGTCAGCATTAATCGTCTAGTTATTAATCAGGATAACTACCTATGACAATAAAGTCCAATAATTTTGATTGACATAAATCTAAAATTTCAAGCTCAAATACTTAATATTAGTTATCTTTAAGTTGAGCCACATTTCAAAATTGATTTATATTAGTCATCTTTATTTGATTTGACAGCTAATGGTTATACTTCTATTAATATTAGTCATCTTTATGTTCAGCCAAATTTCAAAATTTTGAATTCATTTCATATCATATATATGTATATTTAACTTTAAAATAACTAAAATATTTTCTTAATATGAAAACTATGATGGAAATGGTTAGAAAACAAGGCTACACTAAAAATCTAAACCCAATTATTATAAAAAATAGGCATTAAATTTCTAAACTTAAACTTGAGTTTAGCTTTGCATCAAACAACGGTTAAATACAAATCATTTTCATCAATATTTACAGTTTACCTAAAGTATGGAAATGGAACCATACACTAATTGCTTGAATAAAATCTTAAAATTTTATCGTATATATTTTTGGCAACGTCAAATTTGTTGGAAGTTGGAAATTAAAAGATAAAAGTCATGTCACAACAACGTTATATTATCGATTAGACAATAGACATCCATTTTATCATCATAATTATAAGGATCTTTCAAGTAGATATTACAAAATACCTATTTCAAGTGACTCAAAACAATACATAGTCCCGAAAATGTTTTACCTTTGATTTAGCCATACATAAAAATGAGAATATTCATCGGATGATCATTTGATTTTAATTTATTTTTGAAATCAACCTTATTTTTATCTCCATTTGCCGCCCTACCTTTTATATATATATAACATTTTATTTTCTAGTTAAATTTTAAAAAAAATATCAAAAACAAAAATTTGAGATTTACATTTTTGTTTTCTAAGGGCTTTAAATTTGGAAAACATATATAAATATTGTATTCATAAACTTAATTTTAAAAAATAAAATAATTTTTAAGAGTCTTCTACTCTTTTTGTTTTTTGTGAGATTATAACAATGGAAGGTGGGAAAATTCGATAACAATGAAAGGTGGGAAAATTCAAACCCATAACTTTTTGGTCGTTGGTGGGTGTACACTAATGCCATTGAGCAACTGCTCTTAAATCTTTTATTTTATATAAAAATAAAAGAAAAATATAATGTACTATCATTTTAGTTGAATATTATTTTGAGTAAGCGTTACAAAAAATATTTAATTTTAAATAAATTAAATAAAAATTTAAAAGTAATTATGAAAATATAATAGTTCAATATTATATATCTAATTGACTCATTAATTTTAAAAATAAAAAATTAGACATTTATTTAAAGTAATTTTAACTATTTTCCTAATAAATTTCATAAATTTAACTATTTTCTTGGCCAACCGACCCAATAAAGAAAATTGGGCTTTAATTTCATGCCCAATTCGGTAGCAAAGGCCCAAAACAAAGAAAAGGAAAAGGAAAAAACGACTTGATGGAGAAGTAAGGTCGAAGAACAAAATCCCCCGCAATCAAAATCCAGTTCTTTCATTCTCCCATTTCTGAATATCGATCAGGTTTCTTTGGAGTATTTTCTCACAGCCATGGATCTTAACATGGATCTCAATGCTCCTCACTCCATGGGTACAACCATCATCGGCGTCACTTACAATGGCGGCGTTGTCCTCGGCGCCGATTCTCGTACCAGCACCGGTAATTTTATCGTTTTCACTTTCCAGCCCTAATTTCTTAGTATTATCTTCATATTCCCGTAGTGGTTTGATGAAACTGGAGGTGAAGTAGTTAGGGTTTCCTGTTTTTTGATTTGCGGGTCGTTCGCCCTTGTTTTGAATTACGATTGATTTAGTGGTAGGTGTAATCATTGAAAGAGTTAATTTCTCATGTGGCTTAATGATCCCAAATTGGCATCTTAATTGGGTGGGTTCGGATCCTCTTTATGTAAATCTTATGCATTGTTTTAGAACATTACATGGCTGAAATTTAGACGGGCTTTTCAAGCCTTGCTGCTTAAGTTGACGAGCTTTACTAAATTCTAATTGTCGGCTTTAGTGATGGGTGTAGAAAAATTAGGTAATGTAGCAGAAGGGATAAACGAACTGCATTATGTGTAAAACTGTGTAATATATACTGGAGGAAAACATAACTTGTAACGTTAGGCCCGTTTGATAATCATTTAGTTTTTAGTTTTTGTGTTTTTGAAATTTAAGCCTACAATACAACAAATACCTTACCAAATGTTTTTTCTTACTTGAATATTTACATCTCACCTATATTTGTAGAAACCAACCCAAAATTTGGAAACAAAAAAAGTAGCTTCCAAAAGCTTGTTTTTGTTTTTGAAAGTTGGTTATCATTCACATACTTTCTTAAGCAAAGATAGATACATTGTAGGAAAGGTGCAACATGTTGTAGGAAATTTGAGTAAGAATAGGCTTAAATTTAAAAAACCAAAAACAAAAAACCAAATGATTAACAAACGGGACCTTAGTTTTTTGTTTTTTAAAAGGAGTTTTTAATCTCAATTCACAAGCAATCTTAAGTTGCAAAATTACTATTAAATGAAAAATGGATCTTAGTAGGTTTGTTTGTTTATCCATCCACATTTTCCTATGTGCTTGCTTTCTTCCCCTGCATTGATGTTGACATTTTTTTTACTGTTCTTGTGATAGGTGTCTATGTGGCTAATCGTGCTTCAGACAAGATTACAAAGCTGACTGACAATGTCTATGTTTGTCGGTCTGGCTCGGTATTTCCATTTCTGTTATTTTTCATATTAAACTGTCTGATCATATGTTGATAGTGAACATACTTCTTCAGTTTTTTTCTCTGCTTGGATTTATTGTTTATTTCAAGTCGTCCATTCTCAAGTTTTTCTTTTCTTCTTTCAACTACATTTTCTATGATTAAGAGGTCAAGCAAATGGGTATCTGCACTTGTTTCATAAATGGTTTATTGTGTTCCTCTTGCAGGCTGCTGATTCTCAAATTGTCTCTGATTATGTTCGCCACTTTCTTCATCAGCACACGTGAGTGCTTTCATTATTGATATCATAAAATTGATCACTTTGAGCAATTTTATTTTATAGCTTGAATGGAATGTTTGTGATGGATTTGGAAGCTTGGGTCTGCTAGAAACTTATCTATTTTCTCATTGGATTTCTAAACTGTATGAAAGAGTTGAAAATTTATATTTAATGTGTAAGTGTAACAAAAACAATTTGAACCATAAATCAATCCCAATGGTGTTGGAGGAAGAAGGTTGCTAACTTAAATTTTGCTTTGCAATGATGACTATCCTCTATGTTAATACCTTGATGAGAGGAAAATGCATAGTGCATAGGTCAAGCTGTCCTGGTGCTTAATGTTATAGCTCTAGATAGGCTTGATCTGGTAGGTATGTGTAATTTGGGATTCGTTAATAAAAATGGTGTTAATTTATAATTTCTCTAGGTTGTACCTGTTTATCCATTCTCTGTCTCTCTCTCTCTCTTCCCTTCTACATCTTGTTCCAAATGATAAGTGATCTCAAAATATCTTAAAGTTTCTGTTATTTGATCTATGTGAAGGTGTGTTATTACTGGTAAATGGTAACTGTAATGCTGTTATTTCATTTTAGTCCTAATTTGTTTTTACTACTTCCGTTTCATTTTTTATTGTCACTCATTTCTGATTTTTTGTTTTAGTTTTCCTTATTACTAATTTCTTTGATATACACAAGGAAGCCACGTATATGTGCAGGGTTTTACATGTTGAGTTCTTGCTGATTATATATTACCTTGATGCGCAGGATACAGCTTGGCCAGCCTGCGACTGTTAAAGTGGCTGCAAACCTTGTTAGGCTATTAGCATATAACAACAAGGTAGGAGTTCATATTATCTTGTTCAAAATAATTGTATGTTAAATATGTATTTATAGCAATTTGGGATAAGAAACAATAAAAATTCACAACAGAGCAAATGTCCCAATCCAGCCAAGGAGCTACCGAGTTACAAAAAAAACTCTCCAATTGGCCAAAAACATGGAATTAGACTAAACACCTTTTTGTGGGCTGTCTTTTGTATGTCCATGTATTCTTTCATTTTTATATTATCAATGAAAGTTAGGATTTTTTTCTTAAAAATGAAGTCAACTTAGGGGAAGAATGAAAATCATTTGGGGTTCTTCTAAGCCTCCTCTTCTGTCATTATTATTTTCAAACTTTTACCTTAACTCTTATCCATTCAGTCGATCACAAGCCAAAACCAACCAAGTCACAATAAACCTATTCCTTTTTGCTGAAAAGTTTCTTGATTTACTTTGATGTGTTTTTCTTTTAAAATTGTGGACGAAGTCAAAGATACCTATTTTTGTTTCAATGCGGTTCAGGTAGGGTGTTTAAGAGGGAGGACGGGATTTCTCTTTCTCTAAACCTATTTTGTATGTGAGAGAGATGGGGTCAGGCACCACCTAAATAAAATGCTCACGAGAGTACTATTTGCTATGTTTAATTGAAGCTATATTCTGGTTCTTTATGCAAAGTAAATACATCAATTAATATGATGCCATTTGGTATAATGGGCAGGATATGTTACAAACTGGACTTATTGTCGGCGGATGGGACAAGTACGAAGGTGGTCGAATCTATGGTATTCCTCTTGGTGGAACAATACTAGAACAGCCATTTGCTATTGGAGGTAAAACCTTTTGTGTCCAATTGATTATAAAAAAAATTAATGATCTTTGGTGATTTTTTTTCTGTCATTCTCGTGTTGTTTCACTTTCACTACTGTTTTTCTGTACAAGCTTTATGATAAAATCTGCTGATTTATCATCCTTGAATTAATGGGTCGTAAATTTTTATGATCCTTCATCTGGTTTTTGTTATATTGAACCCAGAGAGGATTATCTAGCATATAAGTCTTCTTTGTCAAGAAAATATCCCGTTTCTTTTGGCAATTAGATGTCTGATATTTTCTGTCACAATCCTTTGTTCTCTGCTTGCAAGCATATCCGTTACCTGGTTTCCTCGTTATTTAACAGGATCTGGCTCCAGTTACTTGTATGGATTTTTTGATCAAGCATGGAAAGAAGGAATGACCAGGGAAGAAGCCGAGGTATTTCTACTACTCTTATTTGCGAAGTTCTGCATTGGACGTTTTCTTTTGGGCTCCGACCACTTCCAATGATAAGTATTTCGATGTTCTTTTCATTGTTACTTTTAGGGAGTTTGGGATGAGTTTTAACTTTCCAAGAGTTCTTTTAATTGAAATACTTCTTCTCTAAGCACCTTTTGAGAAAGCACCAAGTTACTTAAAAGTGAGTTTGAGATGAATTCCAACTTTCTAAGAGAAGTTAAAACTTTTTTAAGCGAAATACTGTTTCACCTTTGGAGAGAGCATTTTGCGTTTGAAAAAAAAAACTTGGGAGAAAGCACTGATTGAGATGGGGTTTGCTATGTGCAACCTCTGATGCAAAAGATCGAATTCTAAACCATTGATCGCATTTTTGTAACATTTCATAACATCAATGGAATGAAGTTCTATGTTTCCAACCCCAAAAAAAAACATCGATCCCATCAATATAGGGCTTTTTATAATTACGACGTTTGTTTTATTCTTTTATTGTTTTGGGTTTTTTTTGTAGGGCTGTTTTTATGCCCTCGTGGCGTTAATTTATATTTCTAAGGGTGTGTTTGGGCCACCAAGAATAAGGGAGAGAATGAGGATGGAGATGATTTCTCGTGTTTGGGCCATCGAGAGTCATTCCTCCCATAATCACGTTTTTCAAAAATCATTTTTCTCATTTTCCTAATAACTACTTTTTATTCTCTCTTCAACAACTTTTTATACATCACATCACTATTTTTCACTCTTATCATATTCATTATTTTATTTTTCCCATTATCATTACCTTCACCCCAAACACAAATAGTCATTCTCTCCCCTATTCTCCTCCTCATTCTCATTTCCTCCTTAATCATTATCATTCTCCTTTCCCAAACACACCCTAAATGGATGAAGTAATTTATATTTCTAAATGAAAGGTTATCTAAGCTTATAAGCTATTGATCAATCGTGAAGTGTATTAGAAGCACATAGGGATGAGCTTCTTTTTCGGTCCATTTGTCCATTATTAGGTGCGAGAAGCTACATTGTTTAAACTTTGTCGATGAGTTATTTATTTATTTTCCTGATTATATACAATTATTTGCAGCAATTGGTGGTTAAGGCCGTTTCTCTCGCCATTGCCCGAGATGGTGCCAGTGGTGGTGTTGTCCGTACGGTCACTGTAAGATAATGTCATTTGATCACATAATCTATAACTTTAAAACATATGCAATATTTGGTTCTCCAAGTTAAGAACTGTTGCCTAAGCTTGGTTATTTTTGCAGATAAACTCGGAGGGAGTGACGAGAAAATTCTATCCTGGGGATCAGCTTCCACTCTGGCATGAGGAATTAGGACCTAAAAACTCACTGCTGGATGTTCTGAATTCTTCGAGTCCCGAACCGATGAACATGTAATGCTAATGCAGGGATCTTTGTCAAAGGTCTGTGGTAGTTGTTATCTGGTTAGGCTATTTTACAATCCTGGAAAAAGAGAAAAACAAAAGGATAAGAAGACTGGATAATTGCATTTGGTCTCCCTCCTTTAACTACCTCTCTGTAAACCTAATTATGTTTTGTTTTGTATGAATTCTTAATATGCAATGCTTGAATTTTACTCCTGGTAGCACATTGATTATTTCTGCTGCCAAATGAAATGTTTGTAATTTTGTTGAGCTGTTGTTTCTTTTTGAACCAATATTGTTGTGCGTGATTGATCTTGGGATTATAGTAACATAACTGGCATTTCTAGGTGGGGTTGTATGTAAATATTGTTGTTCATGGGCAGCAGAAAGCTAGGCTGTTTCAGAATTCTTTTTAGTTTTCAAAATCGAAATTTCAGGTTTAAGAAAATAAAAGTGGGTGGATTTTAATTCTCAATAATTATCAGATTTTAGTTTGGTTGTTGAACTTTTGAAATGTTCACATCTTAGTTTTAATTCTTAAATTCTAAAAAAAATTACCGTAATTTTATTTTTTTTTATAATTTTTTTAATAATAATCGTTTAAAGAGTAGCATAAAAAACAAATGAAGCTCTCAAAAGTAATATAAGTATTTATGGTCTATTTTTTGTTGCAAAATATGATGTGCCCATGAAAGGAACTCCTGTAATTGGTTTTGAGGAGGAACCTTAGGTGATGTATTAGTGGTTTGATCTGATTATATGATACTCTCAATCTATCACAAGATTCCAAACTACAATTGAATCAATTTTTGCTCAAAAGTGGAGACCTTACCTTTTGAGCTAAGAAAACCCTTTCACTATGAGTTGCTGCATCCACATTTAGTTTAGATCTTTCACGTCCCTCTTGCACAACAAGCAACGCCAAGGGCTCATCACAGAGGGCATCGTTTTCACTTCCCTATCCAAGGTGGTCATATTTTTGTGCAAAATCAGTTAAACTTAGTTACCTCTAAGTCGAAGCAGAGGAAATGCTCACGATGCAAGAAAAGGACTTGCAAAAGAAACCTTCGGACGTGCAGAGTCACGACGTATGACTGTTTCGTAGTATTTGTTGTCGGTGAACTTTTTTTTACTTGAGTTGTCCTACTCCAATATCTCTATCATTTCATTCTTTGTTTCCACCATTTCTAACTGAAATACTCCTTACATTTTCTCACCATTTTTGGACCTGAAAGATATCTTGCAAATGCAGAGAAAATGTAAGGTATCTTTGAGAAGAAGAACACCCCCACCCCCTCTCTTGATACAGACTGATTTGCATTAAGTTTCAATCTCCACTTCTCCATGTAGCTGAAGTAATACTTATTTATGTATATGAATATCTCTTTCTCTAAGTTCACACGTCTTTTCTTTTTGAACAACATCAATGCTAATATCTCTTGTGTTGTCTTTCTTTAGATCCACACTTTTAAAACTTCATTTGACATTTGTCAAAAAGAGCAGAGAACTCTAGTGGTATATGTATGACGTCGAGGTTACATGTTCGAATTCCCTACTCCATCTGTCTTTTCTTTTTGCTTTTTTGTAGAAAACCAGGTGTTATTTCTTCTATTAACTTAGGAGTAAATGAATTGTTAATAATGAAGTTTCGATAAGATAAGTTAGAATTCTTTCTAATTTATCAGAAAGAATCGTGTTCTTGATGAATTGAAATATGATAGGGTTGGGTCTTAGTAGAAATATGAATAATATTAGAGTATGTTAACAATTACTTGAGGAGTAAGTTAGGGTATTTTATTATAAATAAAGAGGGTTAGGATAGGGTTTAGGCATCCAAATATTGAGTGAATTAGTGTAGGGCTCATAGAGAGTATTCTCTTGAGATGAGAGGTTCCAAGACCTATCAAATCTTGATTTATCTTGTATTCTTTTACCTTTTATATAATCTAGATCCTGGATCATATCAAAATACCAATGAAGATGAAGCCAACACATTTTTAAATTTAAGCAGTAGATGAGATGTACACTATCCTAAGAATGACTTGCAATTGATTTAGCATTGAACATATCTCAAACCACATGGTTTGCGTCTTTAGAATGATTTCTTAAACCTTAATTAATTTAAGAAGCGCGCTTAATTGCTCTTTACAACTGTTTTTTCGTAGTCAAATTATATGCATTATTTATTAATACCTCCATTATGCTTTTTCAGGGTCTTTGCATAGCTGCTTCCATCTTCAAGCCTAAGTGGAATCTGAGGTGGCAAAAGCTTTTGAATATAGTTTCCAAGAAGTTCCATTTTGCAGGTTAGCCACTCTTCTCTGACTTTATAGTTTATTTTTTTTTAACCCTGTACCTATATTTGTAACCAAAATGCCCCATAAAAATGAGGAAAACAAGCTTTGTGGAGCATGATGGGTTGGTGGAAAGGTGAGTTAAAGATATAAATTTGCTGCATGTTTTTCTGTCGTCTGTCAATATAGGAAGATATTGAATATTTAGACGCCTAGCTCTAATAAACAAGAATAAAAATAACCATTGATATATATTTTATGGATATCGATATTAACATCGATAGTTTCATCATGCTAATAAGAAAATGGGAGGGGAGGATAGTGTTAAGGTTGCAATAGTTTTGGTTGAGTTATTTTAGAGAGATTTTTTGGATAACTTAAATTTTCGAATTGGTTAGCCCGTTCAATTTTATGCATTATAGCAATCCAACCTATATATTTTTAGGCTGGATTGAATTAGGTTATTAAGTTGCATTTATCTTCTCTTTCACCTTTGAGGCTCAATCGATAGCCCATGAATTTGTAAAAAAATTAAGAAAAATTACACAGTTGAGAAGTTAGGCTATCTAACTCGTTAGTACATACTCTCTTCCAACATGTTAATAACTTGTTAATTAATTTTACACATATTGTACGTGAGGATCCTACATCAGAAAGAGTAGAGATCTCCTAGCAATATATAAGATAGGTGGACTACTCCTCTCATTACGAATTGATTTTGAGATGGATGCTCGCACTATTTAATATGATATCATAGTCCATTATAATCAACTGGGTATTCAGTTCAATAAAAATGAAATTGAGATTCGATTCAAGATTGAAGAACCCAAAAGTGGCATAGTCTCGAAAGGCCATGTTGAGGATCCCATATTAAAAAGAGTAGAGAACCTCTAAGCAATATTTAAGATAGATAGAATATTACTCATCTTATTATCAATTGGTTTTGAGATAGATGGTCGCACTATCTAATATATATAAATATCCTTTCTTAGTTTGTGTAACTCATACATTATGTAAAGATTAGATAGGGTTATATTCAATTTTCCATGAATTCACAACTGATGGAAAAAAGTTGTATGAATGAAATCTACCTAGTCTACATTGCACTTGTGATTTTCATTGAAAATAAACCTTGGTTCTCTCCTTTTTTGAGGCAATGGGTGGGGGAGGATCTTGAATGGTATTATTCCTTTAAATTGGCCACTCCTCCAAGGCAATTAGGTGAGATGGTATTAGCCAGTTTTTCCAAAAAGCTATTTTCTTTTTTGGTCCCAATATTTTTTTGATTGAGATTTCAAACTTTATGAGGGTGAAAAGTATATGTGGCTTGAAATATGAGAATTAGATGGTAATTACTTTCTTTTGATTTTTTTTTAGGTTTTTAGAGCACTAAACAGCCTACATGGGCTTATGTGGAAAACACAAACACATGAATCCAAACAAATGTTTGCCACCACATCCCACTTCCAACTACAAACCCAACTCCCCATTATGAGTTATTTGACAATTTTTTTCTACCCATTGAAGCTAACTTAAGGCATATGTGACATCCATATAAATAATTTTTTCCTTTTATTTTTTAAAATATTATGACATATGTTTAAGCAAGATGTATAGCAGGTTTTTCTTCCATCCAAGCACATCACCATGATCATTATGATCATATTTACAATCATTCTTGTCTCTTGTTTTCTATGTTGCAACTTCTAACTAACTTGCCATCTTATATTCCTCTCCTGTTCAACTTTGTTCTCTATCAAAGACAAATGAACAAAGTTGAACAAGAGAAAAAAAAAACAGAATAATTACAATTCACCTTTTTGTAAGGGTAAGAATTTGAATTTTCAACTTTTTGGTTAAAATTAATTGCTCATATTTTTTTAATTCAACATGTAAGGTTAAAAACTCAATCGTTTAATGTTTGTTTTAAGTAGTTGAAGTACATTTAAATTGACATTCTTATTTGCGACTTATATTGTATATATGTGCAAACAAGTGTTCAATCAAAAGGATATATATAAAATTTTTGGAAATCATTAAATAAATAATGATCTATAAAATATAATAATTACTGTGTGTAATCGATCATTATTTTTTAGAAGTATAATTTATGCTTATACTTGATAAGAGAAGTCATGAAACAATTAGTTAATACAAAATAATATTGTTAGATATGCTTTAGAATGAAGTAATCTAACCAGTAATTAAGAACATTCATCTAAACTACTCATCTTATAATGGATAACCATTGTGGAAATAAGATTTCAAAAAAAAAAAAAATACCATTGGGGAAATAAAGATTCCTTTAAATCTTTCCAAATTAAATGCCTTCTAATATATAAACCTTAATCAATTGTTATAAAAATGATTAACGAATTCCTTGCTGATACCCCATTTTTTAAATTATTGCGTCCCTTATTATTAAAATAATTCACAAGAAATGAGTGTGGTCTTTTCATCACAATTTTTTTTTTTAAATGAAGAAAATTACAATTTCTTTTTATAATCGTTTTTTTTTTCGTGAGATTAAATTACAATATTTGTGTACCTAATACGAGCATTAGTTGTATTAGCTTTTTTGCTTTTACGAAGTGAACCGAAACCTAATACTCCAGAAGCTCTCAACATTATTTATCAACCAATCAAATTGTCGTTTATTGAAAGTAGTAACAACAATAATAATTTAAAAAATTGTGGTTGTGAATGTCTCATGTAGGGGGTGTTTAACTGTAGGTGAGATGAGAGGAGAGGAAATGAGATGAGATGAGATGTTGATAGCAGAAAAACTTTGTTTGGAGTGCAATGAGATGAGATGAGATGACAGAAAAATCTTGTTTGGAGTAAAGGAAAAGGAGATGTGATATTATGTACGACTTAATAACCATGAGATCAATGTTTTGAATCTCTCACACCTAAATATTCTTGAATATAAAAGTAATAATGAGCAAAAATTCCATCTAACAAACATAAAGTTTAACTAATTTAAAATATTTTTAAACTTTTATTTTTCATTTGAAGATTTGTTAGACTTAAATAATAAAATCAAATTTTAAAAATACCAAGATCCTATTTATTAAAAAATAATGAATTAAAAAAATAAAAATAGAACAATTTGGTTAAACTAGCCATTATTAAATCTTGATTACTATTTTTATTTTATCAAAAAAGAAACTAATTTCTTACACTTTTATACATTCACATTCATATTTAGTCAAAGAATTGTCAATAAAATATACTAATTAATATGTAACAATAATCAAACATTAAAATTTATCTTAACGCTTTTAGAAAATATAAACACTCCTAAATTTTTTAATTTGTTATTTTTGTTGTAGGTAAAAGTGAACTCATTGACATTTTGATAATAATTATTACATGTAAGTAAAAAAAATAAAAAGCTCCATATTGACTCATACAAATCTTAAAACTTATAGTTGTTTTTTATATATACAAACAAAACTTTCAAAATTATTTAAATTAATTTACCCCATTTCTAAAAAAAATTATAGATTCACTTTTACTATTATTTTAAAGTGTAGCTTAGAACTAGAATGCAAATTTAAATCTCATTTTTACAACAAACAAAATAAATTCAATATTTTTAAATTTAGTGAAATAAGTTCATATTTTAAAACTTATTGTAAATTACGAATAAAAATTCAAGGTATATAAATTATTTAAATTTAATTATTGTTTTAACAATAATTTTTTTTTATTATAAACTTATAAATACAATTAACTCTGAACCATTGAAGTTTTATAAACTAAATAAAAAAAATTAAAATTTATTATCGTATATCAAGAGATAATATATATATATATTTATTTATTTATTTTAATTTTCAAAATTTAAATTTATTTAAATAAACATTTGATATAATAATAATATAATTATTTTAAGCATATACCGGTATATTAATATATTTAAATAATAAAAAAATTATAACCACAAATATATCAAACATAAAAAATAAAATAAGAAAATAAATTAAAAAAAATGAAATGTTAAGGAAAGAGAAGATGAGATGAGGAACACTTTGGGCCAAATAAGGCGTTGGGAGCCTAACACTTCATCTCATCTCAATACAAACACACCCATAAAGGTGGTGGGAGTTAAATTATTATTATTATTATTATTATTATTTTGTTGGAAATTTGTTGCAGTAATGAAATCTAGTTTCTCTGTCAAAAAAAAAAAAAAAAAAAAAAATCAATTCTAACCTCTCTCTATTCTGAATGTTTTTTTTTGTTTTTTTGGAGATTAACTCTCTATTCTTGATGTGGAATTTCTTAAAAAATTATATGAATGTAAAAAATTTAGAAAAAAGTCAAGCATAACCAAAACTGTTTAAATATAGTAAAAATTGAAAATCAATATTCCTCACTTATTTAAACTTATTGGTTAAATGCGAGTATCAGCTCAAATGAGTAATTAATCACCAAAATGCTTCTACATAGCATGCAGATTGAATATTCAATTTTTTAGATGCTTAATAAACTTGAAGACTTATATTTTTGTTCTCAAAAGATTCAATTTTTAGTTTCTCATAAATGATTCAATGGACAATGGGGTAGGAAACGAAGGATCAGTATGTTTCTGTGAAGAGATCAATAGATATTATAATTAAATTTAATGATGATAAATTTTCAGTCCCTTTCTTTGAAGGACTAAATTGTCCAATTGAATATGACTTTAACAATGATGAAGCAATCCACACAACTAAATATAATATTGACTAGAAATAGTTTAAATTGAGCAATCCAATTCAACCCTATATCTTTTCTTTCCTATATTTTTTACTATATAGGTATAAATCAGCTGATTACGAGTTTAAATCTTTTAATTTTAATTATTTTTAAATTTAAAAAAAAAAGTTACACTACAAAAATAAAGGTTTTAAGCTCATTTTCCGTTGGCCATACTTTTGATGGCAAAATTGTCGTCAAGGCGTTGGAAAATTTCCGTTGGCAACATAATTACTTCCTAATCGTGTAAGAAAATGTATAATTGTTAAAAAAAAAAAAAAAAAAATCAAAACAAATTTATGTTAAAGTTGAAGTCAATATAATTGAATGATAATTGACCTGTATTTTTTTTAGGTGAAAGGTTTAAATTTTATTTCTACATATCAAGAAAATTCTATTTGAAAGCAGATCATATGTTCGAATTTTGCCATTAATATAGAAGTTTCTAAACTAATCTTGGCTCCACATTAATAAGTAGCAACCGAGTTCCATTTACATTTTTATTATGGTTGTTAATGAATTAAAATTGTTTTTATCCATTGGCTTATTTATTAACTCTATTACAAATAAACTTTATTTTGTATGATTAAGTAATCCGAATCCCGACTTCAAAATATTGTTAAATGTTTTTTTTTTTTTTAAAAAAACTAGATTACAAATAAACTAAGAGGCAGAATCAAAGGGAAAAAATATATATATACATAATCTAGATCTTGACCCTGTCTTCTGAGAAAGGCCAAAACTTTTTATAGAGAGGTTATATATAATATGGTAACTCTAAAAGTTAGGGGCGAATTAGAAAAAATGTTAAAATCTGTAACTTTTTTCATATAATAATGAACAAGGGAAGCAATTACCTTTTTTATTATTATTTTTTTTTCATTCTTAATTCTCGTTGTTAAATTTATAAGAACACTTAATATGATAACTCTTTATGTTTTTTTTTTTTTTTTTTAATTGTTTCGGTGTAGTTTGGTTGAGACATATGGTGAAAATGAGAGAATAATAAGCTTTGAAAATCTTTAGTTAAAATGTAAATTTAGATGCCAACAAAACAAAAGCAATAAAACAATCGTTATTAGTGTAACATGTGAACAACCACAAAGTGATGAATTTGAATTTTCAACTTTTAATTATTGTTTAACTAAAAAATAGAAATAATTTTAGACTCATATATTTTTATATGTCATCCACATACATTTATAAAATTTAATATTAGATAATATATTAAGGGGGAGTGACCCTCGAGATGATATCATATAATTGGGGCTTTTGGTAGTAAGGGGGAGTGACCCTCAAGATGATGTCATATATGAAAAATTATATTAGATTGGATTCAAATTTGTGAACCGAAATACTTTCTTTGACTTACTCGCTTGGGTCGGATCCAAATTTTTGAAATCAACTACCCGCTAAAACTTATACTCGCTTGCGTGGGGTCCGAAATATCCGCTTAGATTTTTTAGCATTTGAGTTGGATTGGAACTTGGGGAGGTCAATACCCACATGAAACTATGATATCAAATTAGATAATATGAGTTTTCACCTCAAAACCTATTAGATCAATAATATGCACTTCCACTTTAAAATCAATTGATAGTAAGAGAAGTAACTCATATCTATGTGAGTATCTCCGAGAGTTAAATTGATTATTAAATTGAATTTCCTATTAACTTTCCATCAAAAAAGTTACAAACGTTCTTCCTTGCTATAAATTTTTAAAATTCTGTTTTTTTTAGTTTAAAAGTTATTGTTATTAAAACAATTTTTATGAAAATAAATTTCAAACTTATCCTAAGAGACTAATATCTAAAGTTATCATATTAAAACAAAACAAATTACCAAATAAAAATGGTATTTTAACAAAAAGAAACTTAAGGCTCAAGTGTCCTATGAACCAAAAAGTACAATCCCACCCACAAATTCTTTCTATATATATATAATAAGTTGTTGTATATTATGTTGAGATCAGGGAAGAAGAGAGAATTAGGGAAAAACAAAGAAGGAAGTTTTTCCCTCAACCTCAAAAGCAATAATAATATTAATTTGATAAGAAAAAATGGTATGGAAAGTGAGTTATTTGGATGTGATTTTGGTTCCTTTAAGCATTGTTTTGTTTGTGTTTTACCATGCTTGTCTATGGTATAAGGTTCGAACTCAACCCTTCACAACCATCATTGGAATTAACTCTTCTGGTCGACGTTTCTGGGTTTCTGCCATGATGAAGGTATTACCTTTCTCTATTGCTTTTGTTCGTTTCAAGTTATTTTCATAACCAAACGTAGTACGTTTATGGAGTTTTCTCTTTAAAATAGTTGAGCTCGGCATAATTTGACTCTAACACTCACGAATATTTAAAAATAATAATAATAATAAAAACCATCTCTTTTCACATACATTTTTTTTCTCACTTCTATGTATTTCTCTCTCAGAATTGGTTGCTGAAACTTTTCAATAGGTAGGGTAAAATTTTTCTTGTACATTGTTCATTTGTTTGATATAACAGTTGGGAGTTGAGATTTGAACGTCTCTCAGATTCAAGATTCAAGAATGTTAAGTTTCATTTCATGATTGTTCTTTTTTTTTTTTTTTTTGGTTATGTTATCTACATTTATATGTATTTTTAAAATTCAAATCTAAAATTAAAAGAGCACTTTAGATCGAAGCTTGTTCGATAACATTTATTATTTATTTATTTATTTTTATTTAAACTTCTTTTCGTTCAAATTCTTTATACAAAGTATCATCTTTCATTTAAAGGTGTATTTGACAAGTTTTAACTTAATTTTAAAAATCAAAACAAGTTTTTTGAAGTTTTTATTTATTTATTCTTTAAAAAAATAAATCAACTTTTGTTTTTGAAATTAGATATCTCAAATATTTTTTTATGTTACAAAAGTTTGAGAGAAATTTAATTCAATTTTTTTAAAAAATCAAATATTAATTTATTGGACTTACTTATTTTTAACATTTTTCTATAGAAAGATACATAAATTAGGAAGTATGCAATAAGTATACAAAAATCTTGAAAAAAATGAGGAAAACTACAAGAAGACTCTCATGATAAATTAAGTTTTTTTTTTCTTCATTCAGTGCATCCTCTATCAACTTCAACAACATTTTACAGTCATTTATGTTGATCAGTTAGGAAAAAAAAAGAGAGATTTTATTCTTTATTTTAAAAAGCATATTAATTCTTTATCCTTGCATTGTAGTCTAACTCCCGATGTCAATTCAAGTGTAATTCAATTATCTTTGAAAAGTTTTTTTTTTTTTTTTTTTTTTTTTTTAGGGTAAACTTTAAAAAAAAAAAAAACATGACAAAAACTTCTCAATTTGGTGTTGGGGAAAATTTTCCCAACATGTTTTGATTCTCATCCCAAAATTCAATGCATTTGTAATGTTATATTTAAAAGGAGAACAAAAGATTCATGATAGTCACTAAGAAACAAATATTGAATTTGAGAATGAGAATGTCTTTATTTTTTGAATTCGCATAATCTCTTTAAGTTTAAAGTAAGGTTTCCATAAAATATGTTTATCTTTTATCCAAAGAGACAAAATATCACACGCATTCCATCCATGTTTTACTTTTGTAATATGTTCATGATTTTATATGCATAAAGATCCCATTTTGGTTATTATTTATGCGAACAAACTATACCTTATTAGTTCCTTTGATTGATTGGTCTAGTGGAAATCCACCCATATTTGACTTTGCTTGCCAGAAAATAACAATATTTTATCCATATAAGCATGCTTGCTTTTCATTTAACTTTTAGTGGGTTTCTATTTAAATATAATATTTGAAACAACCCACTATTTTTTTTATTTAAAATAATTTTTGGATCTTCAATAATAATTAGAGGTAAGGATTTAAACTCATAATTAATTTTATGGTTACTCAGTCATATAAGATATGTTTCTCAAAAAAAAAAAAAACTCATAGAAGATATCAAAGTTCAATTCCTAATATATATAAAAATATATAAATAATACTCATAGCTTTTTAATTATTAATATATATTAATGTTGTTGAACTATTGATTTTGTTGACGTTTAATATTTCACTTAGATGTATATCAATAATATTCTTTTACTAGATCAAACATGCAAAATAATAATAATAATAATAATAATAATAATAATAAATAAATAATAAATAAAAAATAATAATAATAAATGAAGCCAACAAGCAATAGCATCAATGCATTTCGAATTCAACTTTTCACCTTAATTGTTGTTGAAGTAAAAACAAAAAAGTAAAAGAAAAAAAAAAATTACATAAACAGCTACCATAAAAACCATTTTTTAGAAAATAGTAAAATACCGATTTTCAAAATCAAACTTATGATCTTGGTATTGAATTGAATTTTCACCAAACAACGAAACGATTGGAGCACCAACCCTTTCGTTATCTCTCAAGAGTTTAAAGGGTGTTTAAACTCTAAAACTCTCTCAAATGGCTAAACACCCAATATGAGCTCTCTTACTTTATTATTCATGAAAAGAAACATCACCAATTGGATCATTCTATCTGTTTCTAACACCAAATTGAAGATTCTATTCATGAAATCATAGGCCAAAAAAAAAAGAAAAAAGAGCATATAGATTTTTGCTGCCATCCACTTTATTATTATTTGTCATAAATTCGTAAATACGATACTAATTACTATTTGAAAGATTGATGATTCGATTCTCTACATTGGTTCAATAATTTGATCTAAATTTAATAATTTAGTTGGGTGATATTTGAATAATGAGCTTAGATCATTAAATGGTGATGTTATTTCAAATTCAGGACAATGAAAAGAAGAACATTCTTGCTGTTCAAACTCTAAGGAATGTCATTATGGGGTCAACTCTAATGGCTACCACTTCCATCCTCCTCTCCTCGGGCCTCGCGGCGATTCTTAGCAGCACGTACAGCATCAAGAAGTCCGTAAACGACTCCGTCTTCGGCGCACACGGCGAGTTCATGGTGTCTCTCAAATACGTCACCCTTCTCACAATCTTCCTCTTCTCCTTTGTGTGTTACTCCCTTTCCATCAGATTTATCAGCCAAGTGAATGTTTTGATCAACACCCCACAAGACCCAATGTCACTTGTCACACCCGAGTATGTGTCGGAGTTGTTCGAGAAGGGATTCGTCCTCAACACCGTCGGGAATCGCCTCTTCTACTCGGCTCTCCCTCTTTTGCTTTGGATATTTGGACCGATACTCGTGTTTCTATGCTCTCTCACGATGCTGCCTGTGCTTTATAATTTGGATTTTGTTGATACTCATGCTCACAACAAGAAGAGCAAAGTGGAAGCCAATGCTAATATTCCTAATCAAACCTTTGATGTCTAGCAAGTTATTGTACAGCCCATTTTTCTCCTTTTTTTTTTCAACTTACACAGTTAAATGTAATAAGGTGGCATTGGGAATTTTATCACTTTTCTGGTTGATGTAATTTTGGTGGAAGTGAAGGAGTGGTTTGCAAATTAAACCAAGTTTGAAGTGTTTCTTTTTGTACTTTCAGAAATACTGGTTAATTGTTATTTTTTTTTAAATACCTGACTGGCATATAGACTAATTTCATGACTACTTAATTTTGTTGTATTTGGTTGTGAAACTATTTTGTAAGATAATAAATTTTATGATAAGACAAAATTATGGCCGTAAATTCGTTAACTAAAGTAAAGTAATAAAAATAATTTCAAACTAAGTAAATAACAATCAATTGCTATATGGAACTAAAACAATAATGAATTGCTATAAATGTAGTCATAAAAAAATTAAAATTCATTATTTAAACTTGTGTAAATCCCTTTTTTGAACTATTTAATATAATCAACTAAAAGAACCAAAGTTTTTTTTTTTTTTTTTTTTTTTTTTTAAATACATAGTATTTGGGAGATTCAAAGCACATATCTTATGGGTTATTAATACATCAAAATACCGCTAGCTATTTTTTTTTTTTTTTTTTTTGTTCCTTGTACATCAAAAGCTATTTCCTAAAATTTGTTTTGTAACTTTAGATTTTAAGTTTTTTTTTTTTTTTTTTGAAGATTTGAATATTAAATTTATAATTAGGTTTTATATTTCAGAAGATGGCAACGCGACCAAATGGAACTGACAATTGGCCCATTATCTAAATGGGCCATTAATAGGGCTTGTTTGGGCCCAGATTCAAACGATTAGTTAAGCAAGCAATATTTTAAGCCCAACATATTTCGAACCTTCAACTTTTGGTGAAACAAGCGATTAGATGAAAAGAAAACTCTTTAAAAAAAAAAGATGAAAAGAAAACTGAACTAAAAAGACAAAAATAAAGGACAATAAAACGAAAGAGATTTTTTTTTTCTTTTTCTTTTTTTTTTTTAAATTTTATTTTTTCCTTTTTTTTTAGTTCAATTGGAAATGTGAGAAGTTTTTTTTACATATTTATAAGATATATGAGTTACTTCTATCATAATCATTTAGTTTTTGAGGTGCTTTCCCATATTATCTAATAGATTTTGAATGTATGGTCTCTTAGTCATAAACATATTTATGGCAGTTGAACTATTATTTTTGTTAGTAAGATTTTTCGATATTAATTTTTTTTTATGTCATTTGAAGTATGAAACTCAACTCTTGACATACGTGGTTTTTAAAAATAATAATAAAATAGTCATTGTCATCATCTTAATTAACTTCTTACGGTTTTACTTGACATCAAAATGTTTTAGAGTAAGCGGTATGTCTCATGACATTAGTCGAGATGTGTGCAAACTGGCCCGGGACAATCATAAATATCAAGAAAAAAAAATCACTAATTGGCTGGAGTTTATTTCCACTAATTTCTTATTTATGTCTTATTTTTTTCTCCCTCTCCTCCATATGTTTAAGTTGGACTTTATAATTTATGTCTTCCAACTTGAGGGGACTATTAGATAGAAGATAGAAGTTATTGTTTGTTAGATTTATTAAATTTAGTTGTTATAATCTTTAGGTTAGTTAGTTTTCTCAATTCATATTTCTATGTATTAATATGCATTTTCAAAGAAATATATGTCGAGTTTTTACACTTATAAATTGTGATTCCATAAATTATATTACCAACAATCAAATATTTGTTGATATATAAAGACTTAGAATGTGTGGAAACACTAATTATACCTTTGATGAGATTATAATATATGGTGAATATTTACCAAAGATTCTCTAACTCCCTCAGACCCTATGGGATAGATGATGGTAACTTTTCTCAAAAAAAATAAAAATAAAAATAATGGCAACTAAAAACTTCGCCATAACTTCAAAATGATAAATGCATTATAAATTTTTCTATGTTTACAAAAGCGATGAATGATTTATGCCAATAAGATCATTCTACAATTGACTTGTTTAAATCCTCCCTCTTCAAAAGTAATTAATTTAAAAAAAATAAATGAAAATGATCTATGACTTGTGAATCTCTCAGCATAGTCAAGACTATTAAAATTCGTAATTTGGAAAAGTTAGATTTATTTGAAAAGAAAAAAAAGAAAAGGTAAAGCTGAATTGGTTTTTGTTTTTATTTAAATTCTTTATAAATAAATATATTTTCTTTTAAGTGAGAGAGTTGATGGTGTTAGCTTTTTATCTTATTTGAAAGTAGTAATACCTTATATATATGATTTGCAGTTTACTATACAAAAGTATTATTTGTAATGATTAAAAAAAGGGATTTTCACTATAGTACCAATGTTTTTTTTATTTTTTATGAAACAACGATCACTCGATTATTGATTGTATATTGGTGGCAGAAAATATTCGAGATACTAAGATCTAACAAATGTTTAGGAGTTGATTTTCAAGACTTCTTTGAATTCGACAAAGTTCGTTGGTGATATTGAAGCTTTGATTCCTTATTTTGGGAGTTGTAATCGGTGTAGCCACAATATTATATGTTATTAATACAATATTGTGTATTAATATAGTATTATTATTAAAAATACTATATAATAATAATAATTATTATTATCTATCTCTATGATTGGTTTTTTTTTTTTTTTTTGCCTACTATTGTAAATATTTTTTCAATTTAGCCTATTCCTAAAAAAATTCCTTAAAAAATAGAAGAAGAAATTACCATAAAATTAATTAAAACCTTAGATAAATTTTAGTTGAATTGAGATTAGTTTGTTACAAATAGTGGGACTAGACAAGTGAGCATATCATTTAATCATTTTTATTACACGACGTAAACAAGAAAAGGTCCATCAATAGTAGTGCAATCCAAAATTCAAAGACAACAACTTAAAATATTTGAAGTATATAGATTAGACACAATTTTCCATATTAAACTCGAACTTTAAATAAATAAATATTTTAACTAATACAATCTTAGTATTATTTAAACAACTTCAAGAGAGGAAATGTTGAGAAGAAGATAATGATAAAATTTTAAGATATAGACATGATAAAATTGGGTATCTCAAACAAGCTTGTTTTGATAACTATTTAAATAATGATACAAAGTTAGTTACAATCAAACAGAGATGTGATCAAACAAAATATATAATCATTGAGTAAAAATTCTAAGTTGGTTATTATCAAGTAGATGTTATTATGGATAACTACCTAACAGAAATATATTTTAGTTTTGTATTACATTTTTATGGCTATAAATAGTAATCAAGTTTTTTTTTTTTTTGAAATGAATAGTCATCAAGTTTCACTTATTCAACAATATCAATAATAGATAGACTACATATCATTCTCACAATAATCTTTAAATATATA
>JBBMKA010000015.1:8123133-8145472 GCA_037833695.1 Sechiopsis laciniata
TATATATTGAATATGGAATGATGTATTTGTAGCTCATGCAGCCTTTTATTTATTTAATTTTAATTAGAAGAATATATTATTAATAATTGAAAAGTTGCAGGAGATCATGGACGCAATTGTTAACTGTGGAGGTGGGCTGGCGGAGGGTCCTTTATGGGCACAAAATCTCACTCCTAAGCTTTCGAGCATTTCAGCCACTATAGATTCCCAATCTTCTCTTGGTATGACAATTATCTTATTTTCTTTTTCATAAATTTATAATTATATATAAATTTTCATGAAATTATATATTTTGGGACTAAAAAAGAAAGTAATTGTGTATAGGCAATACGGTGGGTGTATTTTGGTTTTCTTTTTATAATATCACACATGTGAATGGTTGTTTTTGTTGTGTTCTTTTAGTTCAATCATTTTTAAAATGATAATTTAAATTTATGATGTTTTGGTTAAGAGCATACATCAATTAACTATACTTTTGTTGACATGTTGGGACATTTTTGTATTCTTTACAAAATGTGCAATACAAGATACAAAATTCAAAGTGCAATTGAATTGAAATTTATTTTATTTAACTATTAAAATTAATATTCAAGATGATGCTTTGATTAATAATAAAATAAAATTGCTTTAAAAGAATCAGACAAAGTAATTTTAGCTCACAATAAAATAGGTAGATTGTTTTTTAGTTTATCATATTATTTAGAGTAATATTTATGTCAACTTTGAATAAAACAGATATAAGAAAAAGTCATTCAAAATTCTTTAAGAAAAAGTCATTCAAAATCCTTAAACTTGTTTCTTCAGGTCCTTTTTTATTTATTTAATTTTTTGTTTTTAAATATTAATTTTCTCTCAATTTTCTATCATAATATTCATATCTTAAATTGTATCTAAATTTTAAAACAAAAATAAATTATAATTGCCGACAAAAAATAGTAACTCAACGATATCATGTATATTCCCATAATCTAAAAGTCATAGATTCAATAATCTCTTTTTAAGTGTTTGATGAACTCAAAACAAATTAAAATTATTATTTTAGTTTTCAAAAGATGGTGGTCTTTACAAGTAAAATTTAGATAACAAAAATTTAAAAGTATCACTTGAGAGACTAAATCTTAAAAAATTTAAACTAAATGATTATGAAAATTGTTTCTTTTGGGTGAGATTTTGTGAGAGGAATTATAATAAAGTTTTGTGTGTTAAAATTTAAACCATGGTGAGGGCAGTGAGCAGCCCAACATCAGGCAGCAATATGATATGCAGAGATCAGCACCAAAGAGACAACAACAACAGTGGATCCTCTGAGGATCAGTCTGATGATGAAATTGAAGCTGCCTCTTATGACCAAACCACTGATCCTCTTTCTTTGAAGAAAATCAGAAGGTTTTTAATTTTAATTAATTACTTGGAATTCACTTTCATTATTTTTCAACTAATCTTCTTCATCTTCGTCCTGTACTTGCAGAATGATCTCAAATAGAGACTCTGCTCGACGATCCAGAAGACGAAAACAAGCTCATTTAGCCGAACTCGAGAGCCAGGTATACGTCGATAATTATTCTTCAAATGTATAAGTAAAAGACAATATCTCTATCGAATACTGGAATATGAACCAATGACTGATTAATTAAACCTATGCTCCTTGTGAGTGGAGTAGTGAATAGTTGTGCTTTTTCACTGATCTAACTTGATGAGAAAAAGAAAAAGGCTTAATATCAAACAACGTCGTTTTATTTGAAAACCGACACTGACCGACCGAGATTAACCACTAAGCGGGACTTTTTACCTTTAGAATTCTTTGTTCTAATAGTGTAGAATGATTTTTTAAAACTAAAAATTGTTGTTTATTTTTTCAGATGAACCAGCTAAAAGTAGAAAATGAAACATTGTTCAACCAACTTTTAGATGCTACTCAACAATATCGTGATGCCAATACAAACAACAGAGTGCTTAAATCAGATGTAAACGCAATGAGAGCCAAGGTACATAATTCTCTTAATTCTCAAAAGAGTTTAAGGCCAATTATATGATTTTATTTTTTATATTATATTTTTTTTTACTTTTTTGGTTTAAGGTAAAATTGGCTGAAGATACACTTGCTAGAGGCTCAATGACCTGCAACTTGAACCAGCTGCTGCAGAGTCATTTGGGCACACCGCAACCGCTAACAGCGCTGCATCGGATGTCGAACTTTGCATTGCCGCTAGATCTTTCTGGAGACGATGGTTCGTACTCTTGTGTTACAACGATGTCAGGCCAGAATCCGGCCGCGGGGCTCGCAAACTCAAATATGCATATCAAAAGTGGAATGGCTAATGAGGCTGTTAGCTGTGTTTCTGGGATTTGGCCTAGAAATTAGTTGTCTCTATCTTTGCTTTTGCACACCAACATTGGTTTATCATGTCATGTATTTGGCTTGTATTATAGACTTTAGACTTTAGACTTTATCTTATCCCATAGCCCCCCTTCTGTTTGCTGTATTAATTTTAGGTTGGGTCTGTATGAATTGTCATTTTACTTTGTTTTTATTTGTCTTTCTTTTGTTGTTTCATAGTAAAAGGTTTTAACCAACACTAAAACTTAAATTTATGTTTAGCTGACTAACGATTTCTTAGAGGACGAAAAAATGATGTCGACAATAAAACTTAGATCATAAATTAAAAGGTTACATATGAAAATATAATATATTTCTTAGTTAAGTCGGAGAAGAAATTATTAACGAGATTTGGTACTATGTGAGGATAGCAGATATAAACTAAAAAGAGAAATATTTCTCATATAGATGTGTAGAGGGACTTTACTTGTGCATATATGTGGCATTATTTGATGTCACACAAATTTATGTGGTACTAATTGATGTCAAATGTGTACATAAATAAAACTACACATCATGTGTAAGATAATAGTTTTCAACTAAAAACTATTATTTCACTAAATATCTCGCAGTTTAGAAGGTGGTCACCTTCACTTAAAATTTGATGATTCACAATGTAGTGATTTATATCAAAGTCAAACCTATTGAAATATTTATTCTAAAAGTTCAAAGAACTACCATCGACTAGTTTTCAAAAAAAAAAAAAAAAAAAAACTACCATGGAGTAACCAAATGATTAAGAATACCTTGAAAATTAAGAGACAATAGACTTAATCAATGGTAGTCGCTTAGCTAGGAATTAATATTTTGTTTCTCATGATCATTTTATACATTTAAATTTACAAGTCATTGTTTAGTATATCATTCATTGCACCTCGATCACATATAACCATTCTTTCCTAATTTTTATCTTCGCCCAAAAACAAATAAATTAATACTCTCCAATATTCGATCTCTTCCCCTTTATCCCGAATGCCTATTAAATTTATATAACATAAACAAGGACATAGAAGCTGTAGAAATTGAGGGCACATGTTATTCAAGTTTTTTTCTTTCTTTCATTGAACAGAAGATTACACCAAAACCACCAGCTTTTTCTAGAATTTTGGCATGAAACAAAAAAAAATCAAGAACATTTAACACCCATCATTAATTCAAACTCACCAAAATCAACTTTCCCATCCAAATTAAGATCCACAACACTAACCATTTTCTCAATCTCCCTAATCCCCCACCCTTTATCCAATCCCAAACACTCAAGAACTCTCTTCAACTCCACTGTATCAATAAACCCATCTCCATCCACATCAAATATCTTAAAAGCTTCTCTTAACAGCTCATTCCTCTTCCCTTCCTCCGCCATCTCTCCGATCACCTCCGCCACCGCCACCTCGTCGCCGCCGCCCTCCTCCTGCAGCTCGAACCTCTCCCTCTCTTCTTCACTCTGTATCAGCCCCAATTTCTCCACCACCCCTTTTGCCTTTTCCTTCTTGATTCTCCCGTTTTCCCTCATTCCAAACACTGTGATCAACGCCCTTAACAGCACGTCGTCGTGCACCGGAGCGCCGCCGTCTGCGGCGGATTCCGCCGCACGGGATCGCCCGCTAAGTGTTTGTAGAAATGCCCCAATGAACCTGGAGATGCCCATTTGGTGGAAATTGAAACAGGGGATTGGAAATGATTTGGGAATGCTTGTGGATTGGGGATTTTATGAGCGGTGGTGGGGATTTGAGAGCTGGCGGATAAATAATTATAATTAGGGGGTGTTTGGATCGAATGCGTTGGATTGAAATTATCGGAATTGTAAGATGTGTTTCATGATGGGAGGGAATCGGGGGACAGAATGTGCTTGTTTCTCGGTAATGTGGTCGGTCGTCGATGTGGAGTAAGTATTTTAAAGTTTAGGTGAAAATTCATACAAAATTAATTTTAGATACTGATCATAAATTAAATTTATAATTTTTCAGTTTTTCAAATCTCTTCACTATTAGATAATTCGTGATGATTTTGTTAATCTTTACTTTAACATATTACATTACAAATAGATCTATGGTAATTTTATCTTTTTTTTTTTTTTTTAATGAAAACATAATATCGTGTTATAGGATAACGATGAACAAAAGTCTTCCATTACAATCTAATAATCAAATACGGGTGAACTCCTTGTAGCGACCACAAGTTCATCACCATAATTTAAGATGGAACTCACAAAAACAAAAGCTTTAGTAACGAAGGGATACCAAAGAAGAAAATTGTAACAACCATTATGACTTTTCTCAACATGGGATCGAAAGAATTTCGAAAAGCCCTTGAGCCTCACCTCATCAATGCCATTATAGCTGAATTTTGGGAGATAAACCGATAACAATCTCGATAAGTGAGGTACAAAACCCCACCAAAACTAATAGGTCGGGCAACAAAAGGATCCAACAAGAACCCTCCTTTATTTTTGGACATCCAAACTTTCTCTCGCCTAACCAATCCTTTATCAACTTGCTCATTTTTAATCATAAGCAGCGTAATACAAACAATTTTAACACTATCTCCTCCCAAGCTAAATGAAAGAAAAGTCTATAATAGTATTAAAAGAAGTAATGAGAATCAAGTTGGATACTTCAAAAAAAGTCTTTAAGACTCTCAAACTGTCGACGAAGGAAAAACAATTTGATTTGCTAATTAATAATAGTCTCAATTTGGTTTGCTAATTAATAATAGTCTAAATAATAATGGTAGTAATTTTATCTTATTTTTTAGTTACAAAATTCTAAGGGTTTTTTTTTTTTTTTTTTTTTTAAATCTACAAACTTCTAAGTTAATATATATCAAGAGCTAAACTTACTTTATGATTTTTTGTTTTATTTTTCTATAGCAAGCTCATATCATTACTATCATTATTATTTAGACTATTACTAATTATCATAATAATCTCTGATATTTATTAATTGTGCCTATTTATTCCCAATATTTTAAGGAAATATCAATTGTATTTATTAACTTATTAAACTGCAATTATATGTCTTCCAAGTGTTGTCAAAATTGAGAAAAAAAGTATTAATCAAATCTATTTACTATCTTATTTTTTAATTGAAACATAATATTCGAGATTTAAACTTACTCCATTTTAGTCGAGAATAGTAATAAAATTAAAAGTTTAAGATTGATGGTATTATATATGTATATTATAAAATCATCATTATCAAATTCAATTTTCGGACATGCATACTCCTTCCTCGAAGCAAGGGTGTGTCTGTGCTATGTGAGTAGAGAGTATTATTTTGTTTATTTTTATATGTACATGATTATGTGAATTTTAATTAAGAAACTAAATTATATATAAAAAAAACAAATTAAATACAAATCTGCGACGTATGTGGCCAATTTTTTTAATGGCGCATTATTGTATATTTAAAAAGAAAATTGAAACCGCATTTTTTTTTTAAATACGAATTTTTAAAATTAATTTTTAGAGAATTATTTATTTGCATGTGCATAGGCACATTTTTGCAGAAACCGCGTTCCGAGCTGTATTATCTATTTATTATTACATTATTGTTTCTAATTATTTTCTATGTTGCATTAAAAAAAATCTCATCTATCGAATTAGTGACGTAATTGATTATCTTAATTGGTGTTAATCAATTTTAATTTTTTGATCACGAATTCGAGTTCGAAAATCAATTTTAGTTATCATATTATTTGAGGGCAGTAATACTCTATCAACATAAAATTTGTTGTCTCTACCCCTGTATTAAAAATATATATATATATATATATATATATGTATGTATATCATCTCAAGTGCTCTTCAGTCTTCCCCATGCATTATTCTATTTAGGGCTTATCACGTGATAGAGATGAACAATATTAAATAAAATTGAAAATGATTATCTTATCAAAGTTCGAGACTCCTAAAATTATTTGTTCATTAATCACTTAACTTCATCTTTTCGTTACATTTTCAATACTCACTGTTTTATTTATTTTTTATAATCTTTCATTGTACTTTAGACATAAGTAATGGTTTGTTTTATATAAAATAAATCATTACTTATCTATAACCATTTTCTTCATTTTAAATATAAATTATTATTGTCTCGTTAATCATTATATTATATTTTCTCCATATTTCTATTCCTCTATAATTATTCTATTTCACTGTCCTCAATAGACTAATTGTCTATTGGTATACAAGAATCCCAAAACCCTTATGGCCTTATAATTCCATTATTGATAACAAAGAGAAAAAAAATGCAACAAAAAAAAGTACCTTATATATAAGGTTGGATGGATTTTTTTTTTTTTTTTTTTAATTTTTTTTATGAGTTATGAGTTATGAGTTGAATCTTAAAAAATAGAGATATAAGCACAGGCTGATGACAAGCTATGAATTGAGTCTTAAAAAATAGAGATATAAGTACAGGCTGATGATCCAACCCAACTCAAAAATATATTAATTAGATTTAAGTTATGTTGTTCTATACATAAAGTTTGATGGATTGAGCGATTGACCAAATCAAAAATTTGTGGGTTGGTTTAAAAAATTCCTCTAACCCAACCTATTTTAGCCCATCAACACTACTAATAAATTAATGATATTACTTTGCGAACTCAAAAGTAATTTTAATGTCAACAAATAACCCATATAGACAGAACATGCATGGATAGGATACTATATAAGGATTTGTAAACATAATATAAAACCTATTATGAAACCAGCTCAACTATATAACTTGTAATAACCTCTTATTCACATAACTAATAACAAATTAGTTTGTTTGAATTTATTTAAATCAAAGAATTTAATATATTTCCTAAATTCAATGTTAACATAGATATATTAAATAGATTAACTCATTTATGATAAAACTAAATTATCATAGTTAAATTTGAAATAAAAATAGAAAGTAATCGAAATGTTCATGAGAATCTTGAATTATCAATAAATAAAAATTGCCTAGAAATATTGAAGTCCACAAAGATGTAAAAATTTAGAAGTTTTTATTCTTTCCTTTTCTTTTCCTAATGTAATAGTTATTTTTGTTTAAAGAAATATATTGAACTTTCTAAAAATATTTGATATATAGCAAAAAAGTACCTCTGCTCTCAAGTATGTTAAAAATCAAATATTAATTTATATGATCGAATCTATGATTATAAGGTTGAATTGAATAACAATCAATCAACTAAACCAACACACTATTTCCATTACCAACTATTTTAGATCTCATGCTATTTTCTTTGTTATTAATTCCTCTCTTATAATTTTCACTCTTTCACGATTTTTCATTTAAATTTTCAACATAGTATTTATGACTTTCATATGTATCAATTTCACCAAAAAACGGTTGCAAATAATTAAGTACACCTTAAATATAGCTCAACCGATGCTTCTTTTATCAAATTTTCAAACGAAGTCGATCGATTATTTTCTTCACAATTAGTAGATGCACCATTTACATAAGTGTTATTTTTTTCTTTCTCTATAATTGATTCCACTATATGACAACTCATCTCATTTAACATTACCCTATTTCATCGTTGTCATTTTGATCCATTGACTCTAAATTCACCCCCTAGAAAGTGCATGTATTGACCTAATCTTTGACATTTATACCTAGTAAAGTTTCACGATTCTTCGTGCGATAACTATACGATTCAAGCATTTCATACACAAATAAATGACATTCTAAAAATTAAATTAGCATTTACAAAATTTATTTAGTTTTTTATTTTTTGATTATTATTTTTCAAAGGTTGATTAAATTTCTTAAAATGCTCATACTATTACCAAACATGAATAATTATCTTAAATGAGAGGTTTTATTGTTTAAATGGGGAAAAAACTTCAGCTAATTTAATCACACGCCCTCCATTTTTTATCCAATTCAATCTTTTTTCTTTTAACATTCTTTACCCATAAGTTAGATTGTGGGTCAACTTATCATATTTCTTTACCACTTGTTTAAAGAAAATGATTAGTAGGTAAGAAGACTAGTAGTAGCTGTTGAAGAAGTTGTATATATATATATATATATATATATATATATCTTAAGCTACGCGCAATTAAAAATTTGTAAACCATAAAAATAAGAAGAAAACATTATCATTAAAAACAGTAGCAAAAATTACGGGACTATATGGTAATTTTCTCTTTAAAAAAATGGCAAAATTCTAAAAAAAACCAAGACTAGTTGTCACATTCGTGTCAAAATGAATGACTCAATTGGAGTTTTGTTCCAACTGTCTCGAGGTTAAAGGCTCTCCCACCCACATATCGTATAAAATTAAAAATAAATAAATAAGAGAAAAGTTTGGGTGCATCAGCTACGCCCTTGTAAAGGTAGTAGTTGATGTGGTGGTTTAAAGACCACAAAATTTTCTTTTTAATTTCTTTTTATCTATAAGAATATTTTTTTGTGATTGTCAAAGTAATTTCATTTATAGGGTACAATCACAACTGCATCCAAAATTTTTTCAATAAATAATCACATTCCTTTATAATTAACCAAAAAAAAAATTTAGAAAAAAATGATATACTAGAAATTTTTCCAAAAATAAAAGAAGAATTTGAGTGCAGCTTAAGATGCACCTCACCATGATTTCACTCATGTGACATCTTTGGTGTCACACATCTCGTATATATATTTTTACTTTATATTTATTATAAAAAAAATTAAAAGAAAAAAGAAGATGGGAATGACATGTGGGGTGCAGCTGGCGCTAAATTCAAATTATTCTTCGAAAATAATATCTCATCGTTTACGGAAAGTGCCACGTACGCAGATTTCAGAGGCTGAGTACACGTGTCTACCTCGTTGGCAAACTCTGTAATTTCCTCAATTTAAAAAACTGTATAGAAGAAGAAAAAATAAAATATCTTTCGTTTCGTCTTCTTCGAACCGCGAAGCGGATGCAACGCTACACGTTTTTCACGACACACAAAATCGCTGGACAAGCGGCAACGCATTCTCATTTTCTCTTGACTTCGGAATCCGGTTCAGTAATTGGAATCCATGGCGGTTCCGAAGCTTGCTAGCCTAGCGGTTTTTCTTGCTTTACTTGTTTTCTCCGCCACAGCGGACGGGATCGTCGACGGCGGAGAGGATGCAATTGAAGTCGCGAGAGAGGATGGCGCTCATTCCTCTGTGCTCAAGATCGAACTGGAGAAGCTTAATTCCAAGATCCGAGAGCTTGGTGAGTTTATTGTAATTTCTTTGTGTTTGTTTGATTAAAGCACGGATGAAGTATTGTGCGAACTCTTGTGTTTTGTTGAAGCAAACTTAATTCGGAACGGCTTGGATTTCTTTTGATTCTTTGTTGGCTGTTTCAATTCTCTTTTCATTCGAATTGATATTGTTTCAAGTTTATCTGGTGTATCGAAGGCGTATGGATTTTTAGAACTTAGAAAGCTTTTCTTGTGATCGATGTTGTTTCAAATTTATCTGGTCTATCTGCTCTTAACTTGGTTGACGTCGTTGTTGATTTAATTTCATGTATTAAGAGACTCGTTTTTTTGTAGAAATCCTCATCGATGAAAAAGCACAGGAGTTGGAGAAAAAGGATGATCTAATAACTCAAAAGGATGAAATATTTAGGGACAAATCAGATAGAGTTTCATTTCTTGAAAGCGAGATAGATTCTCTCCAGGTTGGTTTTCATATGTATCTGGACTGAAAAATGCGTACTAATACTTGTATTATTGCAATTATAGAGACTCATTTTCTGATATTGTTAATGCCTAATCTAAAATTTACTGCACTCTATTCTATTTTTGCGTAATTAGATTTTTTTTTTTAAATCTAATTGTAATTCTTGCTTTGAGTAGAGAGAAGGGAAATTACATGCTGAAGAGACCATTGCAAAGGCTCATTCACGTGCAGGTGAATTAGAGAAGCAGGTACAGACGATAAAGAAATATTGAACACAATGGCCATTGTTTTTTTTTTTTTGAACAAGAGACATTTTTTTAATTCAACAATATTAGGGGGTGGAGGACTTGAACTCGTAACATCTGGATTGGCCATTGTAATTACACTATGCACTCACTTTGTCTGTCTCTGCATTTGTCTTTCCAGGTTAGAGAACTTAATAGGGAAATTGATGCTCAAAACAAAGAGAAAATTGTTCTGGAAGCTCGATCAAATGAAGCCAAGAGGAGGATGGATAAATTTATGTCAAAACTGGAGAAAGTAAGTTGAGTGCATTTGAGGGAACTTGTGGATTTGAATTGGCAGCCTCTTTGCTGTTTACAGTTGGCAGTAAGCAACTGTTCTAGTTTTTTCTTAGTTGTGTTCTCATGGTTTTTATTTTAATTTTGTTTGCAGCTTCAGAACAGTAATGAAGAACAGAAGAGAAAAATCCAGAAACTCGAGCGTGCACTTAAAGTGGCTGAGGTACTCTATATGGTTATGCATCTACTAACAAGCATTTTATGGAATTTGATTGTTTCTATCTTAGCAATTTTGTTGTCTACTCTCAGGAAGAGATGTTAAAGGCGAAGTTTGAGGTCACTTCAAAGACTGGAGAGTTGATGAAGGTAAAGTTTATAATTAAGTTAGTCTGTTCTATCATCCTACAAGTGAATTCCAGTACTTTTTTGCATCCTTCCATGTACTCAAATAATAGTTGAACTAGGTGCTTTCGATGCTGGAAGGATTTTTTTACTACCTCAATAAAACTTTTGATTTGGGTATTTATTTAGATTTTGGATGAGGTTTAAGTAGTTGTACTATTACTCTATAGATAAATATTTTCCGTCTCAATGATTCGCTCCTTTATGCAATTTTTATATGGTTTCTTATGATATCTATAGAAGAAGAGAGATCTAAAAATGGATGAAGAATGAAGGTAGCAGGGAAGGAAGTGGAAGGGGAGTTAGGTGGGGAGCAAAAGAGAAATCTCGCAATGGTGGGAAAAAATGGTAGGGGGAGAAGGATTTGGAAGTTAACAAAGAAAGGAGTTTAATGTAAAAGACCAATGAAATGACTTATGAAGAAAAAACTAATCTTTGATAAAAGGGATTGAGTTGGCCAAGTGGTCAAAAGGGCCTTGGGGAACTACAAGAGAATTGTTATAATCTATGGGGGCACCAAACTAGTACATCCAATGATCCAAATGTATTATGATCAAACATTTTTCCTGTGAGATTATTCGGCTCAAGATATATAAAAAAGAAAAATTAGTATAGATAAAAGAGCCATATTAGCATTGACACATCAGTATTTGACTGGTCCATCCTACTCTTTCAAGATTCAAGTCGAACTGCTTGAGATGTTAAACTTTTGATTTTTTGGAATTTAAGTACTAATAGAATTCTATCTAACCTATGATTAAGTTGTGACTGATATGATGATGGGCTAAATTTACGTAATTTATTATCAGGTCCACGGTGCATGGTTTCCACCATGGCTTGCTTCATTCTGGAACGAGCATGGAAAACCTACAGTGAATATGGTGATGCAAAAGGTATCATATCTGGTTTCTTAAGGTTATTTGTTCATACACTGTGAAATAATTTATTTGCATCCTTTCGTCACCTTTCTTTGGCTTGCTAGCTTTCCCATCAACGATAGTGGAATTTAAGGGTTTGAAGCTTTAAGGTTTTACCTACAGTGAAAGCTAATTTCTAAAAGCTAATTTCTATCATCTGTGCACCATTGTCTCTTTTTATGTTCATTAACCTTCTTGTTCTTGCCTTCTTTTTACATTCGTTGCAGATGTGGGTGGGAAAGATGCATATAGAGAATTTGGTGGGACCCCATGTGGAACCAGTTAAATCTGTGAGCTAATTTTCTTAATTTCTGCTTTTGTATTTTCTTGTCATAGAAGCATAGCTTAGTAATTAATATCATATTAGAAAAGTATTAAAAAAATTCTTTGATGTATATTCTTCTCCAACATTTTTTAAATGACGTAACAGTTATATACTTTCCTTTTCTATTTGTTTGTCTTACCTATCAAATCTTAGGTTTAAATTTTGATCTCGACCTTTTTATGTTTGAAATCATCATACCCAACTTTTTGTATCTTTCTGTATCATAAGTTAAATAGATACCAAGTAAAGAAAGAATGAGCTCTTCTTTACAAGAAGAAAAACGATTTTAAGTTCAACATCAAATTTGGAAAATGATTTATAGTGTTTCAATGCTTACTCAGACTATATGCTTGTTTCATTTCTTTTTTTTTTTTTTTTTTTTTTGAGGAAACAGGAGTATGCTTGTTTCTTTTTCTTTTTGAGGAAACAAGACTATGCTTGCAGGACAATCTCTGAGTTCCACCCATTCTTAGGGTTGAATTTTTAAATAAAAAAAGTTGGGTGTAGTATAATAATTTTTTACTAAGTTCTTATACTACAGATTGAATAGATTGGAAGGTACAAAAAATGAGCTTGGAGATTTGATAAATTTTATTTTTTAGGTTTATTGTTGGGCAGTTAAAAACATTGTGGTTGTTGGGTGATCTGTACTAATATCGTTGTAGGCATTTGATACCTGATTGAACTTTTTTACTTCCTCATTGCCAATTGCAGAAGTGGATCCCTGCCATGCATGAACAATGGTTGGCGGTGAAAACGTATTTTAAACCACATTTGCAAATGTTATGTAAAAGAAGTTCAGAAGCTTACGAGGCTTCAAAACAAGCATTGACTCCATATATTTTTAAAACACAAGAATTTGCCTATCCCTACTTTCAGGTATGTATTCTATAGTCTTCATTCTACTTGTTAATCTGCAATTTATTTATTCATTAATTTTTCTTACATTCTTCCTATCTTTCCTCCTTTTTGATGTGGGTTAGAAAGTAAACATGGTCAGCAAACCATATGTAGATCACCTTGCTACTGTGACAAAACCTCATGTTGACAAAGTTCGAGTGGCATTAAATCCCTACACAAAGGAGTTGGTGCATGTTTGTGGAAATCTTATCCAATCTGCAACTACACATCGTCAAAAGGTACAAAGCTAAAATTGGTAGTTTTATATGGTTTTTTTTTTTTTGTATATCCATGAGTGTTCGAGCTAGCCCGCACTCACTTCAATTATTATCACGAGATATTCCACCTGACCCTACAACATTGTAGATGACCACCATGGATTGAACTCATAACCTTTTGGATTCTCAAATCCCTCTTTAACCACTTGGCCAACCCATGATTGGTTAATTTTTCTTGGTTGTAACTAAATATTTTGTAAACATACATAAAGGTCCCTTGATTTTGTCTAAGTTCATGCCTGACCTGTTGTCAGGATACGAGTTCTGGAGGGATTTTATTTTAAATTAACTATTGTTATGTCAAATATTTTTCTAATTAAAAGAGTTTAGAAGGTTAGAGTATTTTTCATTATTAACATTTTAAGCATGAATATCAATATCATTATCTATCTCTATATATATTAACATTTTGAGCAGCTCAGTTGGGGTCATGTTTGATTGATCACCTTGATCTTTCTAAAGCATGCAAGTCTAGAAATGTAGGATGATCTGCAGATCCATGTCTGCATTCGATGCTTGTAATTTTTTTGTTTTTCTGTGGGCTAGTTAGAATGTTTTGCATCTTCATGATATTTTCTATATTTTGAAATAAATTGGTTCTTTACAGCAACATATGTCTTGTAGTTAGCAGTATTCATAGAATGTCTCGTCCAAGTATTCTTGTGTTTATTTTCTTATGTTTACTTCAGGTTAAATCCACCATCCAAGAAGTGCTCAACAGACATGACATTACAAGACCGGTTGCTACTAAAGAGTTCGAGTGGCTTTTGGTTTGTATTATTCTAGAAAATATGACCTTGCAAAAAATGTTCTCTTTTGAATTCCTTTTTTAAGGACATTATTGCATGTTTCAAGTCTGTATCGGTTGCTTAAATACAAAAAAGTTAATGGCAAGGACGAGAATCTTTATAAAAATCCATGACCATAACTAGTTTTTGAAGTGTAAGGACCAGAACAAAACAAGTGTAAAAATTCAGGGATAAAGTAGGATTTAAACAAATAAATCTGCGTCTTATTTTAATAAATTCGTTGATTTCTTGTTATTGATTCAATTCAGGATTCGGCATTGTTGGCCTTTCCCATATTTATACTGTTCAAGCTTTGCGGTTGGTGTGGCCTTTCCCGGTATGGTTTTTTTAAAATTCTTTTTTGTTTTTTGTGGGGGTGATCTCATTTCATTCTGCAGTATCGAATGTATACTCTTTTCAATAGAGGAGACCCTTGAGGGAATAGTATATCTTTGTGCAGTAAAAAAGCTAGGAAACCTGTTCAGAGTGCCAACCTCAACCATGCACGGCGCAAGGCCAAAAAAGGAGCTTCTGGCAAGTAAAGCGTGTAAAATCATTTGCTGCTCCTCTGTTAGAGACGGTTTTTAAAAGGTTTGCTTTATCTTTAACCTTTTTGTTTAGAGTAAACTAACGATATGCTGTTACCATATTTATGCCATTCTGCGAAGTGGTATATGTTTAGAACTCATTGTGATGCTACACCTTTCTTTCTCAACTTTTTCTCATCGCCATCTTACTGTTGACTTGGCATTTTTGCATCTTGGACTTGTCTAATTTTTCTTGCTTAGTATGACATATCAGTCTCCACTTGAATGTTTCTTGCCGCATGATGATTCAACCAAATAAGTAAAGTTCAATGAGTTAATGCTTTTGGAAATCTATTGACGAGATGAAACACTTGATGGGGTGCAAAAACTTGCTGTTGGGAGAATTTATGGACCGGAAGCTCAAAATTACAAGACAAGGTCCCTCACCTTTATCAACTCTCTTTGAAAACAGATTCACTGTTCTTGATCTATGGAGCAAGTGGTCAAAGAGGGCCCTGGGTGTTTAAGGTGATGAATTCAATTTATCTTGGCCATCTACCTAAGAATTAATTTCTACGAGCTAGGGTTAGTATGTCTCGTGACATTAATCGAGGTGCGTGCAAATTGGCTCGGACAGTTATGGATATATAAAAAAAAAAAAAGATTTATGGGGTTCTTGATCTGGGGCATGAAATTTATTCAACGATGAGGAAATGGAGGATTGGGCATTTTATCACACAATCTTTCCAATATATCCCTAAATGCGCGTGCTTTTTCTATGGGTCCACAACTAACCTTACTGATCTACAGTTCTATAAGCAACTTTGGAACAACCCAGAAAAAGTGAAATTTTCATTTGGGAACTTGGTCATCTTTTGGACAACACTCAAGATGTGGTGCAATGAAAACCCCCCAGGATAGCACTTTTTCCTAGGCACTTTTTAAAAGGAAGGGAAGAAGATTACTTTCTTTTGGAAGCTTTTATTTGGAGAGATTGAGAAATGACCATCTTTTCATGAAAGCAGCAACCTATAGGCTCATTCATTGAATTCGTCACTTGTACTGTGGTTGTGTTGGATTGGATCCATTATCTCCCCTTTTCGCGATTATAGTTTAACTAGATCTCTTTAACATATTGGAGACGTAATCCAATCATTTTCTGTCCATGCTACAGCAGGTACAAAAATGGAGTTTTAATTCAAACCACAAAATTATTTACACTGGTCACCCCTTCCTCTAGTGACTTTTCTTGCATTAAAACTCTCTTTATCCTTAGATTGATGCTCCTGAATCCACTTCCTATTACTACAAGCTTACCCTTTTTTTAATCCGTGTGTTTGAGCTCCTTTTGCGGAGTTATATGAAAAGATAGCTGAACAACTTGATAATTTCTGGAAAGAGATAAACATGGAGATTTTGCAGTTTATCCCCAAGAAGAACACTCCTGGGTTTTGAAGTAAAGAATTCCAGTGTCTTCCTCGAGAGAAATAACTCCATCTTTCCTTGATCCATGATCAAGTTAAAAAAGGAAACCGCCTTCAATCCAAGTGTTAAACCGAAAATGATGTCAACTGCCAACGTCCTCATTCACGAGCATGGAATTTCTAGGAAAAAGGTTTTTTTTTTTAAAACTTAGAAATACCAAACATGGATTACGAGAACTAGTAGTAGGTCAGTAAGAGCTGGGAAACTAGCTGCTTCCTTTAGCATATTTACTCAGAACACCATAAAATCCAACTTCCAAGAGAAACCTAAATGGCCCATCAATATTGAAGAAAAACAAGAGAAAGTAGGATCAAAAGCTCTGGCTTGAAAAAGTTTTTTGGTGTATATAATTAGATAAAGATTTACTCCAAACTCTCAAGTTTTTTTGGGATCAAATACGATTCAACATGGTATGACTCAAACCCCAGTGAAGTAATTTTCTCTCTTTTTAAGTCCACAAATGAGAATTTAATTTACAGTGCTTTCATTTGGAAAAATTCATTTGAATCTTCTTGCTTAAAATTAGCACATGCATTCAAGTACTATAATTTGGAAGGAACTTTTCCAATTCCAGCTACATAAATGTAGATGCAACTAAAATTGATCATTTGTCTTTCATTCTGTTATAAAATATTATGGAACTATGGATTGATTGTAATAGTTTCTACAAGTAGTACGAAATGAGTAAAGCTAGAATATGACGCTCGACTAGAAAACATAATATTGCAATGTGATTGACTATTATGTTCTCATTTAAATATCCTTTTGGTTTCTGTTATTGTCCTGTGGGTAACCAGTTGTTGATTCTATTATACAAGCTTTTAATGATAAAAATAAAATTTGATTCTCCGCAGGTTGACAGCACATATTTGGCTTGCCAAGTTCTCTAGAAATCTGGAACTGAAAGGTCTGATATCTTTTTTGAAGTTCCTACGGTTTCGTCTCCTAGTCCCGGACCTCGGTTGTTTGCCACGATCATCACACACTGATAGATGTACGCTAATAAGTTTAGAAGTTGAAGCTTTAATTTGTTCTGTGTTTATGACTACGATGCTATGCCAGAGTTTTACCAAGTTTTTTTTGTTTGTTGTAAAATAGTCACGAAGTCGAAATAAATTATTTCAATTTTCTTCTCTTGTTGCTCTGCACTGTTGATTTCTACTTTCTGTGTGATGTTAGTCATGAAGGAACAAGCTTCAATTTGGTTTGTTCTCGATTAGCCGTCGGTAGCAACTACTTTCGAAGTCGAATCTATGAGATTGTAGATATTAAGTGATTGAAAAAGAGATGTCTAATGCTTACTGATACAACCAGACTCCGATTTTGGAGTTTAAAACGGCACACGTCGACAAAGGTGGGTTTGTGAAAATTATAACAAAGGAAAATGGTGAACTAACTCTATGATTGCAACAACTTCTGTATGCAGAACTTGGCGGCCTTTACCAGTTATGCCAGTAATTCTGCAGGTCCATGCAATGATCCATGTTCATAAATCTGTTGCTAGGTCCATTGGCATTGTTGTTGATCTCCACCCCATATGCAGCATTTTCGGGATCGATTGTTCGCGCCATCGTGGAGGAAGCGATATCTTGTTGGCCAATTGTCATTGCTGTTGCCACTGTGGGTGGCATTGGTTGCAAAATTGGTTGAGATGGAGCTCCTCCAAGGTTTAAGTTCAACCCAGATATTGTAAAGCAACCTCCAGCAGGTGGATAGTTATACTGGGGCTGCATCGGTAAGTTGATACCGTGAGCCGATCCTTCACTGCCTCCACCCGATCTCAGGACTCGACTGAGCTCAGCCAGCTCTGTGCTGGTGATGTAGTTTCGACCATAGCTATATTGAGCGGCAGGGTCTCCGAGCTGCATGTTGGGATGTGGGAGAAGAGGAGGCGCAATCTCGAGATTGATGTAGGGATTCCCTGCTCTTTGTTGGTTTGGAGGGTACTTTTTGGGTCCAGCACTCTTTTGAAAAATTCGGGAGACAACCCATTCGTCCTGTTCAAATATGAAAATCGCTCGCACATATTAAAAATCACAATCGAGGGAACAAAGAATAGCAAAAAGATTTATTACCAAACAATTAACAACATAATATTTCACCTTCAAGTAAGAAAGAGATTTGAAATAACTCATACGAGAGGCATTAATGTTTGTTTATTTCGATTGAATGTTCAGCGGTATCTATATGTTTTGATGAGTATTTTCTACTCTTATATTATTAAAATTATTTATAAAAGAATCAATATGGTATTTCTTTCTAAAATTCAATATGAAGAAAATTCTCTTCGAGATTAACGAAGGTAAGGTCTAGAGCTCTCTAGTCAGACATTTTCATTTGCATTTTTAATTGCTATTTTTATTTCTCATTAGAAGTTGATGGAAGATATAATACAAAAATACCAACATAGTAGAAATATTCGCAAAATATATGATATAAAAGTATCAACAAAATATTATTGATTTAGATTTAATACTGTTAATTAAAAATCAAAAGAGTTGACAGTTCAGTTAATTTGTATCTTATTTGAAATGAGTGGTAATTTTCATGTATAAAATAATTTTCTAGAAATATTCATCAACGTCTAGATGTTCACATTTTATTAACATTCGACATTTTCATTGACATACTTAAATATGAAACTTTTTATGAGCTCAACTATATTTGAAGGGAAAATTCAAATTCATAATTTTTTTTTTTTTTTTCCTTTCTGTCGTTGACATATCTTTATGTTGCTGAAACTTCAATTTACACACAATTTGGAATTTAGGTTTGTTTCTATTGCGATTGGATAACTTGTAGACAATAAAGTGTTAAAGAGACAAAGTAGAAAATAATTAGAAGGCAGAGGAAAATTATAATTGAATTTATTTACCTTAGCGGTTGCAAAAGCAGTTTTGGAGTGAAGTCTATATTCATGCATAACCCAATTGGTTTTCTCTCCTCTTGGGGCTCTCCCTTTATAAAACACCAAAGTCTTCTTCATCCCAACCAACTCAGAAGTATTAGAGTTGAATATTTCTTTGTCTTTTCCAGTGGTTTTCCAATATCCTGTGTTTGTTGCTCTGTTTGTTCTCACTCCTGTTGGGTATTTTCTATCTCTCACACTGAAAAAATACCACTCTTTTTCTCCCATTTTAGCTTTCCCTGTTTGCAAATCAACAATAGTCTCAATAAACTTATAAATTTCCTTTCTCTCGTTCATTATATATAAATATATTATATAATTAGATAAATTTAATGAATAATCTTCAATAAATTAACTAGTATATGATAATTAACCATTCATTTGTAATAAAATAGTTATTGTACTAGTGATGTGCCAATTTTTGAAGAAGTTGCATTAAATTGTCGATTTTATATTTATTTTTTATTTAATCAACTATTTAACTCAGATCTTTAACAAAATGCATAACATTACTTCATTGACATAGTAATTAATTGCCATGTACTTAATTAATTCGTTAATTTTAAGAATGACATAAACTATGATTTAGAATGAGATTTTATCAAATCATATTATAAGGACTAAATTGCGGTGATGTATCTTCCAACTATAAAAACCAAATTTGTAATTTAATGGGATTTGTAAATGGTTGTCCATAATGATATTAATATTCAGAAAAAAAAAAAAAAAAAAAAAAAAAAGAGTTGTTTTTTAAAATAAAAATAGCTCTAAACAACAGCTTCCATGCAAACCCTAATCTTTACAAGCAAAGGTGCTAATATACCTATAGAAAAGTACGTTCTTTGTTATCTTGGATTGAATCTCTCAACTTTTAAATTGTTATGAATTATTTTTGTTTGTTCTGTTTAATCACTGAACTTAAAACGTATTAATTCAATCTTTGAACTAAGAAATACACTTTATTTTAATTTAATAACTAATGAACATGTTAATATAAGCACGTCTTCACACCACATAGGTTTGGAGATACATGAATTTGGCAACAAAAAAAAAAAGTTTTTTGAAAATTTTAAGCATTAAAATGCAATAAAACTGGGGAGTTTATTGACCAAAATGAAACTTAAAATATATCAATTACCAATATAGCTACTTTTCCTTCAAAATTAAGGGATTATGCTTAAATAGTAGCTTAAAAAATCATAATGAATTCAACATTTACAAGCCATGCAACCAACAATTCTTTAAAACAAGTTTTTGAAAAATAAAAGTAACAGCTAATTAATTCTGATAAATTAAACCACCTGGTAGTTCCCAAGGTTCAAACTTGTTGAGATCAACATCAGTAATAGCCCTTCCTGTAAAATTAGCATCTGATATCTTATTCACAAGATAAAAAGTGATCAATTCTTCATCAGAAGGATGAAACCTAAACCCTGGAGGCAGTGTTTGATCTTCATTTTGTGCACGATCTTGATGACGATGACGATGATGATCAGATTCCGCCATAGTATTTTTCTTCTTCACTTCTTGCCTCTTCCCGTCCTCCTTCTCTGTCGCCGAATTATTACCGCTCGGTACCTCGAGAAATCAAAGCAAAAAACCATCAGATTAATAAAAACTTGCTTCTAAAGCAACATAAAATTTATCTTTTTATGATAGAAAGAGAGAAGAAAAAGAGCTAACTTGCATGGAATGCAGATTCAGATTCTTTGGTTTGTTTTAGTGTTAGAAAAGGTTTTTAGAAAGTTTAAAGCTTTGGTGGGATTTTATTTTTATTTTGGTGGGCAAGCAATGCAAGAAATGCATGGGGATTTAACCTTCTAAGAAGAAGACAAATAGTGGGGGTGTGTTCTTCAAGTTTTTACCTAATTTTGGCCCTCAAATTTACTCCAAATGATATTATATTACTTTGTCAGAGTCTTTATCTTGGGGTTTTTTTTCCCTTTTCCTTTTGTCCAAAGAAAATTAAAGAAGTTAACGAGAACATAATTCAACTTAGTTTTTTTTTTAAGATAATAATTCAACTAGTTAAAACATTATATATATCAATTAAAATATTAGAGATGGTTTATATTCATATTTTTTAACTAAAAAAAACATAATACACGATAAATGTTATAATAATAGAGAGAAATCATCAAATTCTATATGATAAACTATTTGATTTTTTTAACTTGTCATTATTTTCTTGCCATTTTTAGATAGTTTTTTTTTTTTTTTTTTTTTTTTTTTTAAAGAAATACTTAAATTCTTAACTAAAATCCAAAAATCAAAACATTTGTGTTTTTTGAAGAATTGAAATTGAAAAATATTTGTGAAAGTAGATAACAAAACAAAGTAATTATGATCTTTATTTTCAAAATGAATCTCTAATAGCAACATGGGTATTGTAAGTCAAATTGGTGATTTCATTCTAAATCATGAAGGATAATAATCTTGGTTTTAAAGTTTTTTTTCTTGAATAAATGATTTCATTAGGAAAACAATAAACTAAAATTAGTTTGTAATTTATGACGAACATTTACTAAAGAGACAATGTGTTTTGTCATTTATAAGTAACAAAAATTAATCTCCCTCCATATTCCAAAACAAGTAGGTGAGAGTTCATACCATAAAATCCTTGCCAACTATTATGATTATTGAATGGGTTAACACATAATGAAACAGTCAAATTAGTTATAAAGTAAAGAAAACCAGAAAATCATTTGGAATTCTTTAATGGGAAAGGTTGAATCATGAACTTATATATAAATATTCTATTGCACAATTAAATTAAATTAAGAAATCTTTGGGATTGTCTTTGAGAAGGATTAAAAAAAAATTATGGAAGAATTTAAACCATTCAGGTAAGAAATAAAAATTTTAAGACATCTAAAACCCCAACGATGATTCGAGACAAGGATTTGAAATTCATATTTGACCCCTCTCGACTCTAGTATTTCCCTGTGACTTAGTCACATTGCGTCCTACTTTTGTTGATTGGTTTTAAGAGTGAAGACTATTTCTTACATACCAACACACATATTCTTTCTGTATAGTTTGTTCTCACTCATATACTTTTCAAAAAAAAAAAATTGAAGAGGTTACATAACGTAGAATTGTTTTAAGTTAAGACAATTTAGGCCTCGTTTGATAAACATTTCGTTTTTTGTTTTTAGTTTTTGTTTTTAATATTTTAAAAACATGTTTGTTTGATAACCAATTTTAGTTTTTGTTTTAAAAATTTTAAAAATGTTTTTAAAATATTAAAGGAATTCTAAAA
>JBBMKA010000015.1:8145572-8179942 GCA_037833695.1 Sechiopsis laciniata
GATTTTTATTTTTTAAAACAAAAAACCAAAATTCAAAAATTAAAAACTAAAAACAAAAAACGAAAAACGAAATGGTTATCAAACGGGACCTTAATTTTTGAGTTCAACGTTTGAGAAACTTAATTTTTGAGTTCTACGTTTGAGCCCTCTGAAAAAGCATATGTACACTTTGTTGATATATAAAATAATTATCAATTCTCTTTTAAATTTTTCTAGGATCTCTTAAATTTTGGATGCGGTCACATACATTGATGAACCACGTAGCATCGACCTTTACAAAACACCAATTTACTTCACATATATATAATTAATTTATAAGCTACAACTAATATTGCACCAAGTATAATGATCTCTTCAACTCTCAAAGAGTTTAATTTATTTTTCATTTTCTTGAGGAAATTGAATTGGTAGAGTTGCCTACTACTAATTTAGTGTAAAATAGGTCATTTTCTTTATAACTTGGCAAATTTAAATGAATAAATGGGGTTTATTATAGTTCTTTCTTTCTCCACACAAGAAATCTTTGTTGACAGCTAGAAATTTCAAGCATGTGAATTTATAAAGTACTATCAAAAGCTACAAATAACCACAAGAAAATGGCCAAATATAGAAAGTAATAACGTTATAAGTTTATAGTGTGAATGTGTGTTTGTGTTTGGGATTAGGTTTTTCAATTACACATGAAGTGTTTTGATTAATCATGGTTACTATTGTTACAACTTTTTTCATGATATCAACTTCATGGATATGGAAAGGAAAAAAAGAAAAAAAACATCAAATCTATTATTAATTCCAAAGTACTTTTATAAAGTTCAGATGTGAATTCATGCACACAAACAAAGTTTTAAAAGAATTTTGAAGAGAGGAAGAACGAGAAACATTTTAACAGTAAAGATATATATATATTAATCAAACTACATAGTTCAACGATATTAGCCTTTAATTTCCGCTTTTAATCGGATTTTGTCATTAATTCCACCTTCGAAAAAATCGAATTTCGTTGCCAACGAATTATGTTGATCAAATTCTTGTATATAAAACAGGACTTTTGTCTGAAAAAGCTCAACAATGGTGAGTTGTTGTATATAATTAGATTTTGACAGTACAAAGAAATGTATAATTGTGAATGTAAGACATAGATTTCTTTAGCAGATCAGAAGAGATTTTCCAGCCCTACTTGTTCTACACTTCAACACTAAATATATATAATATCTCTAAAGTTTATCATTTTGTTAGAAAAATCCAGAAAGAGAGTACAATTATTTGATCAAATTCAAGCTTCAAGTATACTCTAATTTAAATCAACATCTGTTTTCAAAACATTTGAAGTTCAAGATTAATATTTTTTCATATATTACTAGGTCGCATTAAACACTCATAATATACAATGTTTGACAAGCATGTCTATTTGTTGTTATGCAACTAAAACTATAAACTAAGCTTTGCTTGTTTCAATGGATAAACACCAACTACGAGAATTTTTAACGATTCGATAACTTCATAAACACGTCGAAAAGATGCGTGTTTGATTCTATATATGTCCTTTTGACCCGTTTATTATTTTTTTTTTGTAAATGAATGAATCATCGCATACGACAACGTACGTTATCGACAGCGAATTAGTGAAGTAGTTGAGAGGTGTTTTTCAAGAAAGACAACAATTTTCTAGAAGTAACCAAAAAATGAAGAACTAACCCTAAAACGACACACTAGTCATTAATTTAGGGTTTGTCAAATTACTTGTCGAACAATTCAAAATAAAAAATTTAATTAAAAAATCAAGCAGATGTGTATTAGGATTGATCTCCCAATCAATATCCTTAGTCATTGGAAATCAAATTCTACTGTAAATATTAGTATTGATTATGAGTTAATTGTGATAACTAATTTTTGTCACTAAAAAAGGAAGCACCAAGCATTTTAGCTTATGTTAACCTAATTATGCAGAAAATAAAATAGGATAAGTTAAACTGAATTCATATTGGAGGCATTTATATTAGAGGTGTGTGGATAAGGTTTTGGTTGAGGAGTCATTTTGAGTAGTTAGAAAATGAGAGTTATTGTCAAACACTCGTTTGGATGTAGTTTAATTTATGTAGAAAAGTTATAGACAATAACTTGTTTGGATGTGGATTTAAAATGAGTAATTATTTTGAGTAGTTAAAAAAAATTATTAGAAATAAGTGGTTAAAAATGAATTATTTTGAAGAGTAAAAAATGAATGTTTAGAAATGAAGAGTTATTTTGAATAGTTATAAATGAATGATTAAAAATGAGTAGTTAAAAATTAAGAATTATTTTGAATAATAAAAAAGAAAATTTATTTTAAATAGTTACAAAAAAAAAACTAGTTTGAATGTAATATTTTAATAAAGAATTAATAAATTCTTAATCTAAATCTTCCTTTAAATACGACAAACAAGCACCCATAGCTTGGTTTTTAGTGTCAATTTGTGTCCAAAATCAAATCTGTCCGACTGATTTTCACCATTAATAAACTCAAGAAACGTGTAATTTAAATTAATGTTCTGATCATTTGATTATTATTGATTGTTCTGAAACTAAGGAAAACATGATCATTTCATAAGAAAAAATAAAAAATAAAAAATAAAGAAACACTAAAACAGAATTTTTCATAATTTCATACATTTTTTTTTAATGAAATGAGAAACTTGAATGTGTGGCCACTTCATATCAAATCATATATTGGACTAGCTTTAATTGATCAAATTTCATACATGTCAAATATGTTGTTAATTACTAAATCCATAAATAAAATTCATGGTAAATTATTCAGCCATTTTAATCTCTTGCCATCTAAACCAGTTCTGTTAATTTCTTATCTTTCAAATGTTCGGATAAACTATAACTTCATAAATCTTGCTTCTTTTTCTACCATGATTCAAATATTTGACCTCTTAATTTGAGTATACATCACTATACTAGCACTGAAGTCCATGGCTTAAATCTTACCTAAAAACTTATTTTATATATGATCATAAAATTTTACATTAATCATTATAAAACTCAATGTTCGATTCATTTTTTAAAAAAATATACCTCATATCTTACCTGGGACTTCAAACATTTATATCTATTAATAAGATATTTTAAAAAATATATATACTTTAATCATATTTGTGTCAAATATAATTTTTTTAAAAAATAAAAATAGCGACCATGAATAAAATAATAATATGTTTTAAAATATTTGTATCCATATGGTTAATAATATGTTTTAATATTATATTATAAATATTTATTAATACAGTATTATGTATTATTAATACTGTGTTATAATACTCATTAATAAAAATGATTATAGTTGCTAATTTTTTTAAAAATGACAATATTTATAATTATTTTCTAAATTTGACTAATATCGTAAGTTTCTCTAAAATAATTTGTAGATAGAGTTTCCAAAACTAAAATAGCATATTTCAACCGTAACTATTTACCATCAACCAAAGTTTTTTTTTTTTTTTGTCTAATTCAACCATATTTAAGACTCAAACTCGAAAATAATTTGTTAACATGTTATACCTCATATCATTGAAGTATTTCTTTTAACATCATCACCAAAGTTTCAATCTTTCTATCCATAAAAATGATTAAACTAAAAGAAGCATTAAATGATATATTTAGAAGATTATTAAACAAAAATAAAATAAGCACAAAAGTTGAGGGATAAAAGTAGGATCTATACTAAATAAATAATATTGGATTTGTAGCTTATAAGGGAAATTTGAAGCTAGCTTAGACAAATGAGGGAGAATTTAAGGGTCAATCTTAAATTTTGGATATATAGCATTATCCACAAGTTTAAAAAAAGTAGATCAGCAACCTTGAAAATGGTATATTGAGGAAATCAATGTTTATGACGATAAGTAATTTTACAGTCAAGGTTTATATTAAATATATATTTTTTCTTAACATTTTTTTTAATCAAAACTAAATTAGAACACAAATCACAAGCTTATATAGTGTGATATATGATTTCTACTAGTATACTACAAAAATTGAAGAGAAATACCACAATAAATATTATGATAAAAATTTATCTAAAATAATATACTATCGTCAAATAGAGATGTCCATTTTTTCTGCAGGGACCCACCTCTAATTGGGCGGAGAATCCCCGGTTAGGGGAGGAACGGGGCCGTGAACGGGGGAAAAATTTCCCGTGGGCTAATCGGGGCCGGGGACGGAGAACATTCCCCGTCCCCGATTCCCCGATCCCCGCCCCGTTTACCTTTTTTTTTTTAAATATTTTTTTCCTATACTTTACCCCTTTAATTTTCAAATAAAAATATATTTGTTGATGAATTATCTATTCATATGAATATTTTTCTTTAATAATTAACATTATAGTTGAAATTTATAGATATTTTCTAAGAAAATCTAATTATTTAAAAGTATTGTCCAAAAAAATATTTAAAAAATGTAAAGAAAAAAAGAAAAAATCCCTGCGGGGAATCCTACCCCACCGGTGCCCCGCAGGGGAATCCCCACCCCGATCCCCGAGAAAAAAAACGGAAATTTTTCCGGGGACGGAGATTAAATTAGGTGGCGGGGACGGGGACGAGGAAGCCATTCCCCGGCCCCGCCCTGCCCCGTGGACCAAATTATAATATTTTAAATATAAATGCCAAAAAGTAAATATAAAATTGAAACTAGAATTTAAATCAATATAAACATACTTTTTTTGGACTTTCTATTTATTCATTTTGAAATATGTAAACTAAGAAATCAAACCTTTATTTATTAGCTAAAATGAACCTAGCTCAATTGGTATTTAAATATATTAGAAACTACAAAATTTGTGATTCGAATTTATTATTATTTTTTTTTAAAAAAAACATCAATTTGACAGTGGGATTATATTCATGATTTGGTCAACTTTTTGTTTTAACCTTCGATTTTTTTTTCTTAGAGAGATTTCATATGAGCTCGGATGGTTAAGCCCAAACGGCTCAATTACGGTCCAGTAAGCAGCTTTTCTTGAGTCATAATTGGGCCCAAGCCCATATCCAATTGTCCGTTTGAGAACATAAACTCAGATTTCGTTAAAAACCGAAACTTTTGGCGGCGGCGGGTGCCAATTTCTCCGGCAGGCAGGGTTCAGTATTTTGCGATACCTATTCGGTAAAATCTTCTAAGATTGTGGTTCTGTTCTACAATTTAAGTTTTCTTTTCCCGCCGTTCGAAAATTTGTTCTCTTGATCGTTGATGCGTAGTTAGAAGAGAGGGTCATGATTGTTTGAATGAGCTCGTGAACTTCTGTTTGATTTGTTTCTTTTTTTTTATCAATTGGGAGTGTTTTATGTATTCTGATTCGAGTTTTATTGTTCCGTATTCGATCCTGATTTCGTGTTGTTTTAGATTTTTTTTGCTAATTGATCTGCAGACTAGGTGTTTGATATAATGCCGCCTTGAACTGTTTTGCTTTCTGTTTCGTACTACAGATTGCTTTCGGTTTTGTTTAATTTTCAAAAACTAAAAACCAAAGATTATCTTTTATATATATATATATATATATAGAAATCAAAGGTTATCAAACACGGCAGGGCTTAAGAGTTGGATTCTCTTGGTGGGCTTTTCCAAATCCTTGTCCCTTGATCTTCAATTCTCCACAAGTTGCAACATCGCTTTTCATAATCTTCTCTTGCTAATTGTAATTTATAGCAGAATTAATGATTGGAATCGGTTGCATTGCAATGTACTGACGTATGTGAGTCTAGAAGTTTTTTTTTTTTTTTTTTTTTGCAAAGTGCCAAAATATAAGCAAGTAGCAACTTAAAGCTGTTTAGAGTATTCTTATGTTATTATATGTCATCTCTAAAGAAATAAAGTTGGCATTTTGGAACTATTGTTGCATAAAATGGTTTTTCATTTTTCAGTCATTTATATGCACTTCTTATTGCATCTCAACCTGAAAGGACTTGCGAAATAAAGGTTTTTATTTGTCTTGATAAAAGATTTCCTTGCATATGGTTAGGAGAGAATTTTGAGCGTTGGAGTGAGCCACCTCCTTTTTTTTTTCTTTTTTTGTTGATTCAACAACATTGGGGTGAGAGGATTGGAACCTAATGACCTCTTAGTCATAGGTACACGTTGGAAAGTGGCAGCCTTCTAAAGAAACACTTTGACTAATTTTCAGTTTATGATATTTTCATTATTTGGTTTTTTTTATTCAACAACATTGGGAGATAGAGGGATTTTAACTTATAACGTCTTGGTGACTAGGTTATACATCATGTCACTAAAGCTATGCTTTTATTGGCTATTGACATTATTTGTTTTGATCAGATGAATACCCACTTAAGTTTTCCTCCTCATATTTGAATTCCATTCAATTGTTATATTTTTGTTAATGAAACTGTACTTTTTCTACTTGTATTTCTCATGCATCGCTCAGGTGTTACCATGAATCTTTTCCTTGGTAAGATTGATACTTGGTTTTTTTTTTTTTTTTTTCAATCCCAACAAGAATTGTGATGATATTTGTATCTTGTACTAAAAAAATGCCCGTTGAGTTTAAATATTCTTGTAACTGAAAATTCCTTGAATCCTATTACTCGTGAGATCAAATCATTTCTGTTTATGCGCTCTTTAGGTTTGATTTCAATGATAACACTTGTATGACAATGCTACCATTGGGTCCAAAATTTGTTTTCATTATAAGTCCCTCTAGTCTTAGCAGGTTGGGACAATCATCTTACTCTACTATTTTTGGTTGTCAAGTTAATAACTATTTCTGCGCTCTTTAGGTTTGATTTCAATGAGAACACTTGTATGACAGTGCTAAGATTACCATTGGGTCCAAACTTTGTTTTCATTATAAGTCCCTCTTAGCTGATTGGAGACTCAGATTTCCTTATTAATTAACATTGACAACTAAATGTAGTAGAGTAAGGCGATTGTCCTATGAAAATAGATGAAGTGCGCATAAGTTGTCTTGGACACTCACGGATATAAAAACAAAAGCTCCATTTTTTCTTCTTGTATTTCTCATGCATCACTCAGGTGTTACGAGGAATCTTTTCCTTGGTTAGATTGATACTTTGTTTTTTTTATTTCAATCCCAACAAGAGTTGTGATGTCATTTCTATCTTGTACTCAAAAAATGCCTGTCAAGTTTAATCATTTCTTGAATATTCTTTTAACTGAAAAGCCCTATTACTCGTGAGATCAAATAATTTCAATTTCTGCGCTCTTTAGGTTTGATTCCAAAAAAAAAATTCATTACAAGTCCTTAGTAGGTTGTAGACTCGGATTTCTTTTTAACTAATCTTTCCTGTGCTCTTGCAGCATTAAACATGTTGGAACATGATGCAAATTCAACCTTCAGCAAGACAACTGGTCTGCCTCGAAAGCGCTTCTACCGTGCAAGAGCGCACAGCAACCCTTTGAGTGATTCTCACTTCCCAGTACCAATCTGCCCCAGTGAAGTTGATTATTCCTTTCATTACCCTCAACTGTTCCCTTCAAATGACCAGCGAGATGGATCCAAAAAGATTGAATTTGCAGATGTTGGTTGTGGTTTTGGAGGTCTTCTTATTAGTCTTTCAACCATTTTCCCCGAAACCCTGATGATTGGGATGGAACTCCGGGACAAAGTAACAGAGTACGTTAAGGAACGGATCTTAGCTTTGAGAGTAACAAATCCTGGCCAATACCAAAACGCTTCTGTAGTTAGAACAAATTCCATGAAGTACATTCCAAACTACTTCGAAAAAGCTCAACTATCGAAGATGTTTTTCTTATTCCCGGACCCTCATTTCAAAGAGAAGAATCATCGCCGACGCGTGATCAGTCCGCATTTGCTCGATGAGTATGCATATGCTCTGAGAGTCGGAGGGATTATATACACAATTACAGATGTGGAAGAGCTTGGAGAGTGGATGAAGACTTGTCTAGAGAATCACCCCTTGTTCGAAGCTCTAACATCGGAAGAGCTCGAGGTGGATCCAGCTGTAAAGCTGTTAAGTTCTGCAACTGAGGAAGGACAGAAGGTTGCAAGAAATGAGGGACAGACTTTTCAGGCAGTTTATAGACGCACCAGTGCAGCACCATGATTTGGAAGGATTGAGCCCGTTAGGATTCATTTGATTGAAGCAATGAGTTGTTTCCTTGAGCTTTTGCATTCAACCTTGTCTTTCTTTGTATTCTATTTAATGCTTTTATGAGAGATGCATCTTTTTACTGAAAGCTATTAGAATTTTTATCTGATTTACTTCAAGATAGGAGCTAGGCTGAAAGTTTTCTCCTAATTTGTTATTCCAAGTCAGTTAATACTACTTTTGCTATGTGGAAATGGATTAGTGTTTTAATGAGTATCTTTTAGTGACTTGCACTTGATGAAAATGTTGAGATTCTATGTATTAAATATTGTTGTTATTGGAAAAGCCCAACACAACCATAAATTCTAATATCACCCAACTAGAGAACTGCTCACATCTTTAAAGGAAAATACCTTGTTAAAGAAAATGTCACTCTATAACTAAGCTTTGTGAATCCTCATGTCAAGTGGAAGAGTATAGAGAAAATCCTTTTTCATCCTCATAAAATAATCTTTTCAGGGCAAAATTTGTGAAAAATCAAATAATCGGCCTTTTTTTTTTTTTTTCAAATCAAAGAATCAAATAATCGAACTTTGGGTTGGTTGTTGTATATTCATTGAATTATGCTTGAGTTGACTAAATATGACACAAATTTAGTTCCTAAATTTATATGTTGTGTTAATCCTTAAAGAGTGTGACAGATTTGATACAAGAAGTGCGGTAAAGAACTACTCTTTTAGAACTCTTAGTTTGTATTTTGTGGTAAACAACTATCTTTAACCACTTATCAAACCTCACATCATATTTTTCATTAAACTCATCATCAAGTTTATCACTCCATCACTACTAACATCACTCAACAAATAAGATAAACAAGAACATGAGTGATAGTTCTACCGTTCAAAATTGATTTAACCCGTTCGTGAAACCTTACATTGACGCTATCAATCTCAAGTGGTGGGAAAAGGTGTAAGAACTAGATTGATGAAGGTTATAATGATGACCTATATAATACAGAATTTCAAACCATACCAAGAAATTTTTAAATGGGAGTGTAGAATAAAGTTATATTTATTATATTTGAAGTATGGTCCAAACACCAAATGTGGCTGTAGTTTAGTGGTAAGAATTCCACGTTGTGGCCGTGGAGACCTGGGCTCGAATCCCAGCAGCCACAAATTAAATTTTTATTACCTCACTTTCTTTTTACCGATGGATTCTTTTTTTCAGTTTTCTTTATACCTTTATCACGTGATTCACACGTGGTCTATTCCAAACCTCCTCTCTTCAACGCCTACAATCGAAGTAGTCGAGGAAATGTAATGTGATAATCTTCGAATCTTGCAGAAACTGAACAAAATCGCCCCATTTTTCGACGGTGTTTTAAAGCTCTAATCATGGCGGCGAACGCCAGAGAAGCACGGCGGCGCCGGATCCTGGAGCAAGGTTCCGACCGTTTAGCCCTAATCACCGGTAAGATCCAGTCCCTCCCTCCTTCCTCCGCATCTCCGCCGCTGTTCGATGAAAGTAAGGATTCATCTCCCCAGCCGTTGATCTCCAATCAGCAGGATTTCCGGCCTCGTGTTTCCGATCAAGCAGCCGGTATTTCTCGTGTTTCCTTGTTGATTTCTGCACTTTTGTTGTGTGCTTTCCTGGAGGAGTTCCGTTTCTAGAAAATGCTGTTGCGTTTCCTTTTTTCGGATTTTAATCCGAAATATTATGAAAAGCTAATTGAGATGAGTAGATAATTGCTTCAGCTGTCTAGATGATGATTTGAGTTTACTTGATAATTATGTTCTTTTTAGTTTTTTGTACCCTACCATCCATGAAAAGGTACATCGTTTAATAAATATAGAAATGACGTTGAATTGCACAGAGATGCTGTTGTGATTGTGAAATAATTGAAAAATGTTACCAGTTTGCGATCAATTTGAAGTTCTTGTGGACGAGAATTTTATCTAGATTTCTTGTAATTCATGATGACTGCAAACTGGTAAACATTTTTCAACCAGTTTATGTTCTGACGAGGGTTTAATTCAGGTCTTCTAAGCTATAGCTTTTTAGGTTTTGAACTGTTTTCTTTTATTGCGTTTCAGTTAAACGGGAACAAGGCAAATTATCAGTTAATTCTTTGTGTTAGAATTGTTGTTAAAAGGGTTTAATGAATTTGGCCCAGGCTGCAATTGAACTTGGCATAAATTATATTTTTAGCTTGGAATTGAAATGGTGTTGATTGCTCTTTTACATCTCGAATTGAGAATGAGTTTGTTTCCCTGGATAAAAAGTTCAGTCCTAGGTAACTGTTGACAATCACTGTTGTGCCAACTCTGCCTTTGTTTGCTTCCTTGTTATGCCTTCTTGCAAAATTTATGTTTAGCATGAGGATTTGCGACCTACACCTTACATAGTTCTTTTTGTTTTATGTTATTCAACTGCTAATTAGAATTGTTGTTTTGCTAATATTTCACACTTATCGTGCAGTTTCTCATGATAAGGACAAGTTTGTTGGTTCTACATTGCAACATAAGGATCCTGAGATTAGGGCTATGCCTACTGCATACGATGGAACCACCATGCCACCGCTCTTGAGCAAATCTAATGAAATAGAACCTGCAGTAGCTTCTACTCCTGAAAATAGTGGAAGAGCACCGTCCCATTTCGCCCCATCTGAAGATCGAGGTTCATCTCCTTCTACGTTGGGCAGAGATCAATACTCAAAACCAAAATCGCTGCCCGTTAGGTCTTTCTCTCTAAATGAGCTAAGTTCTGCAATTTCTGAATCTGAGAAGACCCGTCTTTGTGTTTCGGCTATTATAGCCTTTCTAGTAGTTGCTTCATATGTAGGGTTTCCTTTCTTAGGGCAGAGTCTGATGAGAAGTGTTTTTGGATCTAGACCTCTCTATCTTGTCTTGCTCACCAATGTAACAGTTATAATTGGCAGACTTCTTTTCACTAAACAGAAGGGTTCTAGAATATCTAATAGAGGAGAGGGTCAAGTAAGGCCTGCAGAACAAAGTTCAGTCGAACAAATTGGTAGGGTTTTAGAGGCAGGTTTAGTGGCTCAGAAAGCAATGGGTGCAATATTCATGGACTGCAGTGTGTTTGCAGTAATCGTCGTATCGGGTCTTTCGTTAGTTCATCATCTTTAGATTCAGGGTGTGTCAATGTCTTGCTGTTCGGTTCTTTTCTTTTTCGTCTCGGTTTTACACCTATTCCGAAAATTCTGTACTGTACATTTGATCTTGTGTACTGTTGAGGGAATTATGAGGGTTGTGTACCTCTTTCTTTCGTTCAGCCAAATTTTGTACAGTATATAATGAAATGGTGACTGGCCAGAAGACAAAAGGGTTTTACAAGCCATTTTTATCAGATAACAAAGCTCATGCCTTTCTCCTCTGCTATAAAGAAGGGAAAATTCATGGAATCTCTTTTGAATATTAAATGAAGTCAAAGTCATCCCAAGCTTCATTGAAGACCAGTCAAGTTTCATTTATAAAACTCAAGCTTCACATTTGAACAATGTTTCATTCAACATGTTACAAGTAATGGAGATATTGGCGACTTGTAGCTACAAGTTTTTCCTATAAATGTAGATTCGATTTTTAAATCGTCTGTCCTTTATTTTGGGAGCATTTGTTTTGAGAGTTAGGGTTGAGTATGTATTTTATGTGTTAATTTCTGCAAGTTATATTACAATTAATTAGTGGTGCTACCCGTTTTGCAAGTTATATGAATGTTATGAACTTTTCAAATTCTTAGGCATGGCTATTTAACCACATTTTGGAGTTATGTTGTGGATTTGAGTTTTGAAAAGTTAATGGAGTATGCAGGTTTGAACATCAAGAAGTTGAGATTCTATATGAACTTTATAAACTTATGATGAGACTTTGCAACTTGTGGAATGATTTTCAAATCTCAAATATTGAGCAAATATTCTTGGCTTGGTATGGGATTTAAATAATTTGAACTAGTTTATGGGTCATCAATATTTTTTTTATGAATTATGGTTGATATGTAGAGTTAGTCAAAATGGGTACGAAATGAACACTCATATAATGTTGCTATTCTACCTGAATCTTAGAAGAATGAAATTTGAGTTTCATCAATTAATATCGGTTTTTTCTTGAACATCTCATTTTTCATTTAAAAAAAAAAACAAATGTTCTATATTTTAGAAAACACGTACATTTTCTTTCATTAATTAAAAAAAACACACACACTTTCGTACATTTTTCTTTAGGTTTCCCTCCTAAGGTACTTTAATTGTCAAGTGCGTAAAAAAAGTTCTAATTACAAGAGAAACACGATGAAAATATTGACAAGCTTTTCATTGATAATCATACTTCTACAATTACAAGTAAAAGTCAATGTCTGCACTACCAATCTTAATCTCTCTCTCTCTCTTTTTCCTCTAATGAAAAAGCCAACAATCTGCAGACAGACTTGTACTTGAATGTGTTCCTCCTCAAGCTATATAGTCTTAAAGAATGGATGCTTAAGGGCTTGTCGAGCGGTCGGGCGTTCTGAAGGGTCGTATTTCAATAAATCATAAAACAGATCAATCAATAGAGACCTGGAGAAACCCACTTGCTGTGAAACCATGTCCTAAACAAACAAAAGATATGAGCTTTACAAGCATCTTCTATGGAAGACTCCATAAGCATACTAATAAACATACCTTCAAACGATCAAGTTTCTTCACAGCTCTAATGCTTTCTCTTGAAGCTGCTCCTTCGGGCCAATTTAGATGCGACCCTCGTTTGAAATACTTTTCGGCGTTTTGGCTACATGAAAGCAGATAGAAAGTCAGTGTATTCATATACTACTCTACAAAGGAAATTAATGAAGAAATCTGAGTATTTTAGTACTCGGCACTCCGGATCATGTGCCCTGGCAAAGGTCCCAACACCCTCTCCATCATTGCCAAATGCTCCAAATTCTCGTGAGTTTGGAATAGTGCTTTTCCCTACAAGTTTCCAAAAATTAACAACTTTCTGATGATAAAACCTAGGTTAGGTTAGGTTCAATCGATACTAACCGAGCACAGTTCAACAAGAATGCAACCGATACTCCACAAATCGCATGGATAGCTCCACCCAAGACCTGCAAAATATTCGTCAATGCAGGTGAGACTAAAGCATTTATATGATATATAGGGAGGTATTTATAATGCAATATCTAGAATCGCATTGACTGGCCTTTCCTTCAAGAGATACTCTAGGCATATGATAATAAAGTTGGGTATGCCATGATCACATAGATACTCTGGGCATATGATAATAAAGTCGGGTACACAATGAAATTATATAACTTTCATATCTATGTGATGATAAATTCGCAGGAAGGGCTCATGAGTTGGAAATGTTTAACCCATGGCAAAGCAACCAAAAATGGTGCTGAGGAGACTATAACCATAAAAGTCGCTCTAACCTCAAAATTAATTTCGGTTAACAAAATGTTAAAAAACTGGAGCTTCCATCATTGGATAAACACATTCGACCCCATGCTGCAAAAAAGATTTAGACAATAATGAAAAGCTTAAAATGTATCTGCCCGGCTGCATACATATGTATGAACAGTTGGAAGACCAGATCCACAATCTACCTATGGATACACAGAGTTATTTTTTACGGGTCTAGCAAAAACTTTAATTTACTGAAATTGAGAAAAAATAGTCTTCGTATTAGGAGGCTCTTATATCACATTTTAAGGTAAAGAAATTCTTGTGACAGATTAAGTCTTCCACAAAGAAGGTTATGTCTACCATTCATTTGTTCCCTTCCTCCAGGTACTACTTTATCCAAATCAACAATGTAAATAAAACGGAATTTGGACCAGCCAACCAGATAACTAGTTACCTAGAATAACCTCAGGGGCTCTGTAATGCCTCGTAGAAACAATGGAGCTATGATTCTCATTATCATATGCAGTACTACCAAAATCAATCAGCTTAATTGCACTAGACTTGGGCAAGCATCTGGATTGCATTTCATCCGACGAAACCCTCTGTATCATTTCAAGCATCGTTTTTAAGATATATTTGAGTTTTCACCCAAATTTTCAGATCTGAAATATCTAAATACCTTACAACCAGGAAGCTTTATATATTCCGAAGACACAAGAAGTATATTTTCTGGCTTCAGGTCTGTGTGGATTAAGCGTAAATCATGCATATCTGCCAGATATGATGAAGCAATGTTAACAAGTTAAACACAGAAGAACAAAATAGTAAGACATTTTCCACCCCTGAACAAAGGACAGAGCAACAAAAATGGTTTAGGAATTTTCAGGAAACGAGATGAGTGAAAAATCAGAGAAGTGACGCAGAGGTTGAAAATAAATCCACACACATGCTACAGATTCCAAAAGCTGTCTTCCAAACTCCCGAACAAGGTCCACGGGGAACGGGCAGTATTTATTTCTCTTTAGAAAATCAAATAAGCTTGGTCCAAGCTTCTCACACACCTGATCAAACCATTCAAATGCATCCAAAGGAAGGCTTCTGTTAATTTCCCAATTCTACGAATTAATAAGTCCACACATACGAAAGAACTCGTTAATGTAAATGTCGACCATGTACATGAAGAGTAATTGACAATAGGCTTTCCCATTAACAAAGAAAGACCACCACTGTTTGGATAACTGAAATGGATTAACTTCAGTTACCAGAAAATACGACATCAAAAAGGACAAGGATAGCAATATCTTAAACATCAAGAGAAAGATGAGTGAGATAAATTAACGAACATAAACTAAAATACTTACTATACATATGTGATTGCGGTAGTCGAACCAATTTCTAATATGCACACAACTGCATGAAGAATATGTTACAAAGCTGTATTAGATTATGTTACATGATGAATTGAAAACTTAACACAAGGAAATAGATACATGCCATAAGTTGCCTTTGTCATTCTGAGCAAGATGTTTGAGTATACCCACCTCGACCATCGCTGCATCACGGTACTTCCGTATGCTCCGAACTACCTTAATCGCCACATATTCTTGAGTTTGACGGTCCCAGCATTCCAAAACTCGTCCAAATGTGCCTACAGCACTAGCAATTTGCTAAGTCCACTCAAGCAGAATCCCAAAAACATAAAACCTTGGAGACAGCAGGTAAGCTGACAGCTAACCTTCACCCATCTTGCTGAGGATTTTATCTGCAAGACGTTCATGTTACCAATTACCCCAGTAAGGTACAAAGCAAAATGAAAGACCAAGACAATTGAGAAAATGACCAAAAGAAAATCTGATAACAATTAAAAAAATGAATACGAAAGAGGATATCTAAAACACATTGCTTCGGGGAGGATTCTATATATATGATCTTTTTTCCAGTAACAAAGTAGTTTAGCTTATAATATGAAATTCACGAGTGCAATCCCGAGTTCAACCCGTGTTAAAAGTTGCAAAAAGATCTTTACTACCAAAAAAGCAAACGATATGGTCAAATAATGTCATTGCAGCTTACTCTAGGTGTCAAGGCAAGGCAACGACCAAAAATAAACTACCTCAGCAAGTTTCAAGAATTCCTTAAACTATTGTGTTCTTTCTTTCAAGCAAGCGAGATCAAAGGAAAGTTTCATAATGTAAGCCGCAAAATAGTAGCTTGATTTAACTTTTATCAATAATTTACTGTAGATCCTTGAAACCCCACCAATGCAGAAGCGATTTACACACTCCACATCCAAACAATTATGGTGTAAGTAAACCAGAATCAAATTCAAAAGGGAAACCGATCAAACAAAAAACAGAAAACTCACATCTCGGAGTGAGATTCTCTCCAAGGTTGAATACATAGTGTCCTTCGCGATCGTCGTCTCTTCTCGGGGGCGATACATGCTTTTTGACCTCATCCTTACCCACCACCAATGCCTTATTTGCCTACACGGGAAAAATATTCACCCACCAACCATTGAAACGCATGTAAAACTACCAGAACCGTATAACTTTCACAACTCGAAATAAAATCCTATTTTCCATAGGCTCCAGAATTCAACGTCGCCATCTCTGAAATTCAATCTCAAAACACAAAGAGCAAAATCCAACCAACCTCTTGTTCGGATGGCACTACGTCCCATGCGGAACGAGCCCTTTTCCTGGTGATCCGTTGCTGTTCCTTCTCCATTCTCACAACTTCTATGACTACCATTCATGAATCAGCACTCTCGTTCTTTGTCTTTCCTCTATCTCGGTGCTGCAATGTTCGAACGAACAATCGACAGAGAAATCTCTGAGAATCGCAAGAAAATTAGGGTTCCGGCGACTCGGTTGAACAGAAATCAGAGATGTGATTCCTCGCCAACCACCACAGAAAGTCGTGAGTATTTGATCAGAAAGGACGAAGCAATTACTTCACGCGCGTGATATCGTACGTTCAACTATATATATAACGATTTCTTTTACCCTATTTTTCGCGGAATTGTAATTATTTTTAATAATACTTTTTTCCGAATGTGTTAGGGTTGTTTGGCTGCGGAATAAGGGAAGGAAAGAGGACCATAAGGATATGTTTGGAGAAGGAGGATGATAATGATTAGGGGAGGATAAGAAATGAGAATTATGAGGAAAATATAAAGAATAATGATTATTTGCATTTGGAGTAAATATAATGATTTTAAAATAATGATTATTTATGTTTTGAGGGGAAGAAAATGGTTATGGGAAAACAAAATAATAAGTGTGATGAAAGTGAAGAATATGGATGTAATGTATAAAATTTGTTGTGGAGAGAAGGAAAAATGAGATTTTTAAAAAACACGATTATGAGAGAAATGATTTCTGGTGGTCCAAACACTGTGAATCATTTATATTATTATTCTCTTCACTTATTCTTTGTGGCACAAACACGTCTTAAATGAATAATTTTTTCTTAATTCTACAACAAGGATTCAAACTAGTAATGTCAAAATTACTAAGTCATATAATGTTATTAAATGTCATAGGAGATGTGATTATTTTTGGCATGAACATGAATAAGTAGTAATCGATGTTTTGTGAGAAAATGGGGTATGAAATCAATGTTTGAGATGAAAAGATAAACTATTGTTTAGATGCAGTCTTAATATGGTAAATGACCAATTATGTGATTTCTAAAAATTGTTTTTCATGCATTCATACACTAGTTTTTGTTTTCCAAATTTGAAACAATATTTAAGTATTTGAAATTATATTTCACGTCATTGTACAATTGAAGCAATGGTTAAATAAATGATAATGCTAAATTGTGTTTCATTCATATTTCACACAAAAATCAATGTTTAAGGTAACGTTAATAAAATATAAACCAATGCTTAAGCTACAAACTATTGAATTTCGTATACTAATGCACAAGTTTTTTTTTTTTTTTTTCAATTTCCAAACAATGTTTAGTTATTCGAATTTACATTCCACATCATTATATAATTTGAACAATAATTTAATAAACGGCAATATTAAAATGTACTTCATTCCTATTGCATACAAAATGCATTTTCATAATGAGTTGTTCATATTTCAACAACAAGAAAATTGAAACAAAATAGCTGGGAAATGAAAAATTAATGTGTCTAGTTCTTTTGAGTGAGGGAGACTGATGCAACGGATAATAACAAAGTTAGTTTTATAATAAAACATAAAATTAGATGATTTAAATATGTAGAAGTCAACAGTAGTTTTCCAAATATTATTATACACTAAAGAAAATAGATATATATGCTAGTTTTTTTTAAAACAATGGTAATCATGTCAATCTCAAGCGAGTAATGTCACAGGTGAGTCTCGAACCATCAACTTTGAAAGTTTTCAACCATCGTACCACCGCTCATCACAGATATATATGCTAGTTTAACTATAATTAGTCAGTTGGTATTGATATTATTAACCCAAGTAGAATATTGAGCGAAAAAAGTGTTATATTTGAGCCAATAGTAACACATTTCAACTATAAAAAAAGGTGACTATTTGGATTTCTTAGAGAAAAAAAAGGAAACAATAGTCCTTATTAAGATTTAGTTTCAATTTCTATCATTACATTTTAAAATTGAACACTTTTATTCTAAGATATTTCAATAATGGTTATTTTTTATTCCTAAGATAACAAAATCATTAATTACAAAAATAATGCTTACTAAAATGATGATTATATTATTTTTAAATTTGAATAGATTAATTATTTTAATTTTCATGCAAATAAAAATCTTAATTTTTAAAAGAAAATATGCATGAAAGTAAGCTAAAAAGAGTTAAATTAAATCACAAACCCAATGAGTAAAACAAAAGTTAATTTCACACGCATACACACACGTGTGTGTATATATATATATTAAAACAATAAATGATTTTTAAAAAAAAAAAAAAAACGCAACCTTTTATTCACGCAAAATTATGTTCACATTCCGGGCCACCCACTGGTATGCCGAAGCCCACAGATTCCATTCCCACATCCAACGGCATAGCTCCAACAGCCTCTATCGCCCAACGAAGAAGACTTTCATCTTCCACTATAAATTCCTCTTCCTGCTCCGCCATTGAAGGCGTCTAGTCTAGCTCAACAACGCCTTGACCACCAAGTCACCGACCCGAGAAGCCGCTCGTCGCAGCAAGGGGGAAAATATGCAGAGCTTGCAAGATAAGGCTTCCGACTGGAGCGGAGTCAAGCGCGAAGATGCCTTCGCCATTGACGAAGTCAATTTGTTCCAGAAATTAGGTCTACAGACGTTCGTTAATCTTTCGACCAACTTTTATAACAGGTTTGTTTCTGTTCATGAATGCTGCTTGGTCAAGTGATTTCAGTTTCGTGTTGTTTTCTTATTTTTCCGGTAGGATGTAAAAAATATGTGGATTCGGAGTCGGATCGTTAGGATCACACTATTTTTCCGAGAGTTCTCAAAGCATTTATAAGTTAGGCTCTTGTCATCGTTAATTGATTTTGAGATGAATGTTCATATTATTATTTTATTTATGGTATAAGAGTCACTAAGCCGAAATAGTTATTTGGTCCAATTAATGAAATTGATACCCGATTTGTGAAAAAGAGGCATGTTAGGATCAGTACAAGCATTTATATGATAGGTGAACTACAATTGGTTTTGAGATGATATCTAATTCAAACTTTGTATTTTATGTTTCAAGTACAAATTGAAATGGCTTTTAATTTTAAATGTGTTTCCTCAGATCAAAATGATTGTGCTGCTCGTTACTGTGTTTTGTTGTTCCATCAATGTGAATTTCAGGGTGTATGATGACGGGGAGGAGTGGTTCCGATCAATTTTCGGGAACTCGAAGAAAGAGGAAGCAATTCAAAATCAGTATGAGTTCTTCGTGCAAAGAATGGGTGGTCCGCCTCTTTATTCTCAGAGGAAAGGCAAGTTCTTCATTTCTCTGGCTTGAAGCCATTCGATTGAATTGTTAATTGAAACATAAACCACGGTTTAAATTTGATGTGTTGTTCCCTTAACGACAAAATTTGTTGAATATTTTTTACCACTCATTTTCTTAAACACATTCCCCTGAGATTATGAAAATTGGAAACTGCATTATAATCTTCTGTTGTGTTCTGAATCCTCGTTTCACCTATAGTTCAATTAAAGAAACTGTAGACTGTATGAGGTCCCCAACGGGCAGCCTCGTTGGTTAAGGCTTCCTGGAGGTCTTAGTTTCGAGACCCACAAGTTGAACTCAATTAGAAAATTCTTTGTTGATCCGGGCCTTGAGACGGGTGTGGGTGTCATAGACTGTATGAGATAAGTGATAAAATCCAATACAGTTTTGTATCTAGGCCTCCTGCCCTCGCGTTGGTCATGGTTAATAAGTAAATAATGAATGATTTATAAGAAAAGGTATTCAGTTATGATGCTCACTTACCTAGAATTACATATCCTATACGTTTTTTTAGGCAAGTGAATTTAGTATGGTCAAGAAGCTGTTGTGTAAGAAAAATAGTCGAGGTACACACATGTACAATCAATTCATTATATCTTCAACTAGCTCAAAAGTACTCCTTACCAACAATTCATCATTGAGGCCTCGATTTGTTATTTCTTTCATTACTGATGATTATCATATGAAATTTGGTTCTGTTATTCACCCGATGCCATTCTTCTGTTTTCCACCCACGATGAAACTGTGTGGGCTCTCTGCTGTTTGGTTACTTTAAGAGTTAAAAAAACGTTTCAAGTGATGAGATATATGCCTGAGAGTGTTCTTGTCATTGTCGAAAACACTTTTTTCTGTATTCAAAATACTTCTTCCTCAAAATTATAGTGTTTGTGAGTAACATGAATGTCTTTTAAGAGGTTAAAACCAAACGTTAAAAGTGATTTGGTTTTAATAGACCTATCAAAATGCTAATAGTTCAAGTATTTTGTTAAAAACGCGTATTCTGGAAGCACTCTTTTACTGACCCTAATTTAGCACACCCCATCAACTGAGTGGTGGTTTAACATTAAGTTTTTATATCAGATTCTCAGAAAGTTTGACGTTGGACTGGGAACTTTTTGAGCTAGATCCAATACAATTGAGTACATGAAAATGTAGTCTGTTTGCCACATCCTGGTTATGACCCTTACAAAAGTTGGTGATATTTCAGGTCATCCAGCTCTTATAGCTCGACATCGACCATTCCCGGTTACACACAGAGCCGCGGAGAGGTGGTTACATCACATGCAACTAGCATTAGACGAAACCCCAGATATAGATGCAGATTCAAAAGTCAGAATGTCAAACTTTTTCAGGTACATATTCTTCTCTTGTCCCTCCTACCTTCATTCATATCATAGACGTTCTCTTTCTAGGATATGTAGCCCTTTGTTAAATAAGAAACTGCGCGTTCGTTGAGAAAAAAAAAGTAGAATAATTTTAGAATTTTTTTGTAATTATATCTCCTATGGATAGATTTTTTTTTTTTTCTTATATCAATGAAAGTTTTGTTTCCTATAAAAAAAAACAAAAAAATAGTAGAAGAATATAATGGTATTCAAGTAAATAGCCCTGCCCACAAGAGCAATCAAACTAATTCAAAAGAGTTTCAATCTAAGATCGAAAGGGTAATTATGTTTTTTTTTATATCCGTGAGTATTTCGGGCTAGCTTATTCGCTATTCGACTATTCTCACAGAATTTACTGCCTGACTCTCAATATTTAGATATCAAAAAAATCCGTAGAAAATTAATTCTTTAGCAAGTAATCATCATAGATTGAACCAATCATCTTTTAGTTCTCCAATACCCTCTTGATCACTAAGTTGCTCCATGATGATTAACATCGAGAGGCTAATCACAAAAAAAAATTCACACCATAACCCAAAGGGAGACATGAAATCCAACTAGGGACTGAACCTCTTCTGAAAACGCTCAACCTCAAAAAAACTCTATTGTTTCTTTCAAGCCAAATGCTCTATAAAACAGCACTAAAGCCTGCACTGCATGCCATAGAAAGACCTCATCTCGAAACTCCTTCGCCATGGAGCTACATTCTTTTGTTTCTCTCTCTTGAGTTCCATTGTTAACTCGTCTTATTTTCTGGTTGTTTGCAGACACACAGCTTTCTTTCTCGTTGCCGGAGATGGAATGAAGACTCAAAACCAGCAAATTCAATGCAAACATGGTATCCAGCAACCTGCTGCCCCATAGTCATTTCTAGGATAGGAACATATTTTTCATACAAATAATTTTATCTCACTTGCTCGTAAGACTGTTGAATCTAGATGATTAAATGCACTTCCATGTCCAACTGACCTTGAATCTTGACATGAAGAGAGGGCTCTAGCCTCTCCTCAATTTGACTTGAATGAATGCAGTTTATTCAATGCCAAGGTATCCCAATTATGGAAAACAATTCACATTAGTATTTGACAATATTCTTCATTTTCCTTATAACTATGTATTCATTCTGTTCAGTTAGTGGGGAAAAAATCTTTCTTGCTTCAAAAAAAAAAAAGGTTCAAATTTGATTAAAAATTGCGTGACAGTTGATGACTAAAATTGCTCCAACTCTAAGCATCATGGATTGATCGAGTGGTCAACAGTGTCTTGGTGAATAAAGAAATTATGGGTTCGATATATGGTGGTTATCTACTTATGAATTAGTTTTATTATTATTATTATTATTATTTCTTTGACAGTCAACGATTGTAAATGTTGTAGGGTCAAACGGTCTATCACGTAAGAATACTCGAGGTGTGACTATTTAAGAATATGAGCAAAAAAATATTGCTCCTCTAATGGTAGCCATTCAATTCATTACATTTGACATGTGTTTGACATTTGTCCATCTTACCCCATCATTTAAACAAATATTCATATTGTTTAATATATATTTTTTAGTTCAACGACAATTAAAGGTAAGAGAATTCAAACTTATGACCTTTTTATCAAAGGCTTACATTTTTGCCTGTTGTTGGCTGAGACTTAATTGAAAAATGTTCATATGAAATGTATAGATTAATAAGGATGAAGTTGGAAAATAAGATATTGACATAGCTAAAAATTCCATGTTTATTTTTACAGTACATATGAGAATAATTATATATTTAATATATAACCAATTAACTATGTTAATTTAGTAGTATCAATGTACACACATTGACTATGAGGTCATGGGTTCGAACCCTCTACCCCTAATTGTTATAATAAAAAAATGACAAATTAACTATGTTTATGTAAACAATTATAAGAACTATATAGTTTTGAGGTATATCAAATGCCTGGAAGATGAAAATGGAGATGTGTGGTGAACGTCTCTTTATTCATTGCTTGGTTGTGATTTAGGCGACATTGGAGAAATGGTAAAAATATTGTGTTCTCTTTTCAAATGTGTGATTAATCCCATGCTTTGAACTGTTGAGACCATGTATTTACTTAAACCTGTAGATTTACTTCCAGAAATGATCAGAACTCATGACATTTTAATCACGATCATAATTAATGTTAATTAAATTATGTTCTATTGAATTGCCCATAGCAAGTTTTTTTGTAGGAAATGTAAACTTTTCGTACAAGAGTCCTATCTAGAGTAGTTTACATAAGATTATGCTATTGATTAATCAAAGTGGTTGGATCATAGTTTCAAAAGTGACAGAGACAAAGACTCTATACAACCAAGTTCACATAACATCCTGCTCAGAAACGCTTGCTAGCTAGGTAGTGCACAATTACTTCCTATGTATTTGTTGAGTAAATTAATTTGACGCGAAAATACTCCAAATTCTCTAAGTTTTTTAGAGAAAAATTTGCCTCCTCACTCTATACTTATATAAATATGGGTCACACATTTGTTTCTTTTATAAACAAAATGATATTATAAAAAAGAAAAGGCAAAATAAAGTAATAATTGTGTGGGCATAGAGTGCCTCCTCAAATGAAGAGGCAAGTTTTTCTCTTCTTTTTATATTATACAAATATTAAAGTAATGTTATTGCTTTCTTTTTTTTTTTGTTTTATGGTACGTGGGGTGGAAGAGTGGAGTCTTTAACCTTGAGATTGTTAATACATCTCAGTGTTATAACCCACTTAATAAATACAAATGCAATCACCCACGTTTATATTTATAAATGAATAAAAATATAAATAAGATGTAAAGATATAAATAACAAAAATGGAGAAAAATGAAGCGATTATATATATATATATATTAATTCAAAGGTATAATGACATTAAAAAAAAAAAAAAAAATCATGTGGATCAATCATAGCCTCACTTTAATTTTCTATAATTTTAACTTTACAATTTTTTAAGTTAAAAAATAATAAGATGTGGTTCTCGTTAAAACATATAAGTGGTTTCAAAATTTAAGTGATGTCAAATATCACCTAAATTGTTCTTTAATTCGAGCCTATAATTAAGTCAAGCATGATTTGAAGCTTTGGACCCTTGTTTAGAACATAATATTTGCAAAAATCATATTAGTTTTGAGAACAAAGTTCTAACTAAATCTTATACAACCTAGTAATCATGAGCTTATAAGTTCGAATTTCCTATTTTAGTGTTTTTGTGTCTTGGACAAATCTAAAAAATAAAATGTGTATATGTCTGTACAGTTTGTAGATAAGTTAATTAACCGCAGTAACCCGAGGCCTGCTCATTTCTACCACTGCTTCAGTGTGCGCAAACGTTTCGTAACATCCACTTTGGCGGCAGGCTTGATAATTTTAAAACTTCATTCGAACTCCATTTTTTTTGGCGCCGAATCGCTGCCGATATTGTAGTAGTCGGAGTTTCGCCAAGCTTCTCAATTGCCCATGAATGGCGTCCGGCTCTCCTCCTTCGCGCATCGACCAGGTCTTCTTCTACTTCAATCTGTTTACAATTTACCCTAGATGCTAAAAGTTATCACGAACAAGAATTCGATTAAATTCTTTCAAACGTTTCCCGGTAAAAGAGGGCTGTATATGTTCTTATCGCTGATTCTGAGAGGGGTTTTGTTTTTGTTATTCTTTTACTCCGTTGTTTTATTGTTTGTTACTGGGAAAAAGCCCGGGGAAGGTTGTTACGTGTTATCTTTGTGTTTTGGATCTGTGAATCGGGGAAATATGTACCTGGCGTATGAGAAAGCTATGAGATTCGATTTACTCTTTGTTTTTAATTTAGATTTTAGGTTCATTCGAGATATATTGCAATATTGTTATCAATTCTTGATGACTGATTGGAAGGGACATTATTGGTGCTTCTGTGAATAAGGTAAATGATGTTTTAGAGTTTTAACTTACTATTCGTTGCGAGAGACGGGCGTGGTTTACCCTTGTTTCAAAAAAAAAAAAAAAAAACTTATTATTCGTTGTCCAAAAAGAATATAGCTTTAGTGGCATCGTGTAGGATTCGAAATCTATCCCCAAATGTTGTTGAATTAAAAAAAAAGATTATTTGTTGCAATTTTGAATTGATGAATGGATATCTAAGTGTTTGTTATGCTTGTGGGGTTCTCTACTGCGTACAGTTTTATGCTTCAAAGAAAAGGAAACCTCTTACTCCCAGACGGAAGTCTGAGAGTTATGATAAGGATGGAAAAAAGACAATTGAAGGGTCTCCTGGAGCTAAAGGTACGTTGAACAGTTATCTTGTGAATTCGCAGGGCCATGGCAACTCTGATAACCCGACACGTTCAGTTCGGGAAAACTTGTCTGGTCAAGAACTGGTAAAAAGAAACCTGTTGTTGAAAATTAATAGCTCCTCTAAAAATGAACGCGAGGAAGCAACTTTGTCTAGAGGGTGCAACAATTCGAAAGCAACTGAAGGAACCAAGAAAAGGACTCTGGAAGACTCATACGAGACCGGAAATTCAGCAGTTAAATATGCCGCAAGTGACTGGGGTGTTGCATCGTGCACGGACAAACCGGAGCTCAAACAGTTTGCAGCTGATTTCTTGTCTCTTTATTGCAGGTATATGTAAATTTATTTGGAATAACAAGGTGGTATTTTTCTTTATTTTGTTTAGTTTTCAATTAAAACTATAAATGTGATGGTGGTATTTATAGCGGTGAACTACAGACGACTGTTAGTTCACCGGTGGAAGAAAATGTGTCTGTTCACAAGAGGCACTCCAGTCCATCTATGCTAGAGGAAGAGGCTAAATTATCGAAGAAGATGCATTCTACTGCAGGTCCATCAAATGCCAAAGGCGAAACTGATTCCTCAAGTGCATTGAGTGATGGAAAGAAGCAGCCCAATTTTGTTGTTGAAACTGGGGTATCTTTTTTGGTTTCTTTTGAAAATTTGGGTTTCTTTTGGCATTTTATAAATTAATGCAACTATTTGAACAATCTGTTATCTTTAATCTGAATGACTATTATGGCAGGATACTGACAGTCGTCATCCTGTAGTGCTTAAGGCATGCCTGCAGAAATGCAATAAAGCACCTTATTGCCCGACTGAATGCCAAACACCAGGCTTGTCAACTGGTAATGCACGTATTCATGAGACTCCCAAGTCCGGAAGCTCTACATTTTCTCCTGGAGAAGCTTTTTGGAAAGAAGCAATTGTGTTTGCAGATGGTTTATGTGCTCCAAGCATTGACCTTGCCAATTATGCTGCTGAAGGAGCTAATCTTGTAGAGTGCCAGAGTAATACAAAGCAACTTCTATTTCCTGGGGAACCTTCTCAAAAAAGGTTAAAAGGACAGTTTGGTGGAGGCAGTAGTGGAGTCTGGCTTGGGGAACCCAGTGCTTCCGTATTTTCATTGAGGAGTGATTTGAAAGAGTTAAACAGAGAAGTGTCTTCGCTTCCTGTTAAGCATTTTGACTTCTTGGCTGAAGATAAAAACTTGGATGAATGTACATCACCTTGTTCTGCTACAAATGAATCTAAAGTTAATGCATATGGACTTAATGAGCAGTCTAATTGTTATACAACTCATGGCAGTCTACTGAAGCATAATGATAAGATCTGTGACAGTGATGCTCTTACAAAAGATAAGATACATGAAACGAAAGTAACTTCATCTGTTCCAAAACTTACTGAAGTGAAATTGGACACATTTAGTCCCTCTGATAGCATCACATGTAACACAGTCGTTCAAGAACTTAGGGCCTCTGCTGTTCATGATTTTAAAGATGAAATGACACCTTCGAGTTCAATAAGACATAAAGATTGGCTACAACTAAGTTGCTGGCTGCCCACTGAAATTTGCAGCATTTATAAAGAGAAAGGAATCACAAAACTGCATCCTTGGCAGGTAGCGTAAAGTATATAGAAAGTCTAATTTTTTTTGTACATCAAATTTCGCGTTTTACACCGGAAACATTTTTATTTGATTCCAATGATTTTTTTTATATATATATACGTGAGTGTCTCGGTCAGCTTATGCATATCCCAAATATTCTCATGGGACAATCACCTCACTCGACCACCTTTGGTTGTCAAAACCCCCCTAATAAATTAGTTCTTAGGTTGCCAACTTGCCACCATGTATTGAACCCATAACCTCTAAGTTTCCTAAAGCCTTTTTTTTTTTTTAATGAGAAACAAAAACTTTTCATTGATATATGAAAAAGTACAAAAAGATATCACAAGGATTACAACAAATTTTGCCAATGGTTGAACAAAGTAGAGAGATCATAAATACATAAGGGGTGAGTACGATGACACCAATACAAACCCATATGAAGTGCTGATTCAATAAAATTTTCTAAAGGAAGGTGGGTGTCATTGAATATTCTATTATTTCTTTCCATCCACCATTTCCAAAAGATAGCATATACCAAATTGTTCCACGGCCCTCTTGACCATAAAAAAAAGAAAGAAAGATAAATGGTACTTTTTTCCACATGACTGTATAATGGTTGAGTTACTTTTTTTAAATTTTTATTATAATGCTTGATGATTGAAAAACATTCCATTTTCTGCTTCACTTTTCCAGGTTGAATGTCTTAAGGTAGATGGTGTCTTGCAGAGAAGAAATCTTGTTTATTGTGCATCTACCAGGTATTGTAACTTAGTGTTGATTTCCCCTTTTTTTAGTGTTTTTTTTAAACACCTTTTTGTAGAGTGTTATTATTTGGATATGAAAATTTCTAGTATTATTTCATTTTGCATTGAAATTATTTGCCTTTTTTTCATACATCAATGAAAAGTTATGTTTCCTATCTGAAAAAAAAAAAAATTATTTGCCTTTTGGCAGTTATTTTGAAAAATAGTTTCCTTATTTTTGAAACAAAATCAATGAAAATACTTTTGAAATTATCATTCTTATCAAGTAGAACCTCGTTCTATAATTTTATTTGGCTTTCTTTTGCCTTCTTGTTGTTTTAGGCTTTCTTTTTATCTAGTTATGTTTGTTTTTCTTTCACTTTTCCTAATCAAAGTTTAGTTTCTCATTATAAAAGTATTTTATTATTAAACCCTTTTTTTAATATTAAAGTAATATTATAGTCTGCATATAATAAAAAATGCTGACAAAAAAACTTCAAACTCACCCTGTGTGTTCCGTATTTTGTCTGGATCTTCTGTAGTGCGGGTAAAAGTTTTGTTGCAGAGATTTTAATGTTACGGAGGGCTATATCTACTGGAAAGATGGCACTTCTTGTACTTCCATATGTGTCAATTTGTGCAGAAAAGGTGGTCTATGCATTTCAAATTCAATAAACTAGGCAGATAAAATGATTTTGTGAACAATTTTTTTTCTTAAATTTGATAATTTTATTTTTAATTTGCAATTTCTTATGGTTCCAGGCAGCCCATCTTGAAGTTCTTCTTGAACCTCTGGATAAGCACGTGCGAAGTTATTATGGAAGTCAAGGGGGTGGAACGCTTCCTAAGGATACTTCTGTGGCTGTTTGCACAATTGAGAAGGCGAACTCTTTGATTAACCGATTGTTGGAAGAGGGTCGTTTGTCAGAAATTGGAATTATCGTGATAGATGAATTGCACATGGTAACTAAGAAATCAATAAATTACAATTTATTTTTGAAAGATTTGGAATGTGAGAAAGAAAGAAGACTGTTCGTGTGGTATAGCATGTTTGTGGCAGTTTCTTTGGTGGTTTTATAAAAAATATTTTTATTCTCACTATCTGCCTAAAATAAATGATGATGGATATGCTAGCGTGTTAGCTCAATGCTTCATGAGTACATGAATTTTCCCAGTTAGAGTATTCACCTAGATGGTTCTTGTTCTTTGTTTTATTGATAGGTTGGGGATCAGGCGAGGGGTTATCTTTTGGAACTTTTGTTGACAAAACTTCGTTATGCTGCTGGAGAAGGTAATTTGGAGTCTAGCAGTGGCGAGAGTTCTGGGACAAGCAGCGGTAAGTCAGACTCTGCTCATGGTATTCAAATAGTTGGCATGAGTGCAACAATGCCAAATGTGGCAGCTGTTGCAGATTGGCTTCAGGTTAGTGAAAATTGCACAAACCACTCATTTTGTTAGAGGAACGAGAAACATAATTTTTTGACTTCTTGTTAGGATGTGTCTTGGAGTGTTTTTTGATAAAAAAAGTGCTTTTACAAAAAATATTTTTATTAGAATGTTACTTTGCCTTTTCTCTTGTAGTTTTTTGTTATTTTTATTTTTAGTTTACTTGTACCTAGAGTTTCGTCTCTTTTCATATTTTTAATGAAAAGATTGTTTTTTGTTTCAAAAAAATATTTTTATGATGAGGACTGAAAACTTTATTTAATTGTTTGTTTTTAATAATTAGAACTAATTTTGTCCCTTAGGGGTGGTGCAATGGTTGAAGGCTTGGGCTTTGAAGGTGTGCTCCCCTTAAGGTTCCAAGTTCGAGACTCACATTAATTTGTAGACACTTACCTTGTCTCCATTCCTTCGATGTCTCTCGGTACCTGGCCTAGGAGCATGCGTGGTTACCAAGGTATAGTGGAGCAGAGCCTTGATTTCCTGGTTTAAAAAAAATGATTAGAACTATTTTTTTAATCTAATTTCGATTTTCTTAATGGTTTATTATTTTATTTTTTTAAAAAGAAAAGAATAGACAAATGGCTAGAAGAGATGCAAAAAACTAACAAGAAGATATGATATAAGTAAGAGAAAGTGTGTTCGAGAAACCATCATGGATTGGCCTAGTAGTCAATAAGGACCTTGCAAATAATAAAGTGTTTAGAGGTTATGAGTTGAATCAATGGTGGCCATCCACCTAAGAATTAATTTGCTTCAAGTTACCTCGATAACCAAATGTAATAAGATCATTCGAGGTGCGTAAGCAGGCTCTAACACTCACAGATATAAAAAAAAAGTTACGTTAGTGAGAGCTTACTAACTTTTCGAACGAACTTTTTTTATTTCCAACTATAGTTGTGCTTTTGAAAATTTTTAAGGCTTTGCCTTGTCAGACTACTCTATTGTTACCTGAAATTTTGCATGCAGGCAGCCTTGTACCAAACTGATTTTCGACCTGTTCCTTTAGAGGAGTACATCAAAGTTGGCAATACCATTTATAATAAAAAGTTGGAAATCGTTAGAACAATCTCAAAAGCAGCTAATCTTGGTGGTAGGGATCCAGATCACATCGTAGAATTATGTAATGAGGTATGATTTCTTTTGATTTGGTTAGTCGATCTTGTTCCTAAATTTATATTGAATAATAACTTTTAATTGTATTTTAGGTAGTTGAACATGGTCACTCAGTATTGATCTTTTGTTCTAGTCGGAAAGGATGTGAATCAACAGCAAAACATGTGTCAAAATTCCTCAAGAAGTTTTCTGTCGAACATAACGAGAACAGTGAGTTTACAGACATTTATTCGGCCATTGATGCTCTACGAAGATGTCCTGCTGGGCTGGATCCTATTTTAGAGGAAACCTTTCCGTCTGGTGTTGCCTATCATCATGCTGGCCTAACTGTAGATTCATCATCTCTTATACCCACAAGTAGTTCATATTGTTAATCATATTTTAATTATGTTTACTACTTCTTAATAGGTAGAGGAAAGAGAGATTGTGGAAACTTGCTACCGCAAGGGTCTTTTGCGTGTTTTAACTGCTACATCTACCTTAGCTGCTGGAGTTAATCTGCCAGCTCGAAGGGTCATTTTTCGACAACCAAGGATTGGGCGAGACTTTATTGATGGTGCAAGGTACCGGCAGATGGCAGGTCGGGCTGGCCGAACTGGAATTGATACTAAGGGGGAGAGTGTAAGTCTTCCTTTTTAACTGAAGTGTACTGGTTGCGTATTAATATGCTGATTTATTAGCATATTGTATCAACTGACCTACACTATCCTAACTCTTGTTCTTTTATTTGTTGCACTGAAACATTTTCCTTATGTAAGATTCTTTCTTTTTTCCTGATATTTTCTCCATTTCCATCTGAGCAGGTACTCATTTGCAGACCCGAAGAGATTAAAAGAATTAATGAACTTCTTAATGAGAGCTGTCCGCCACTTCAGTCATGTTTGTCTGAAGATAAGAATGGAATGACTCATGCCATTTTAGAAGTTGTAGCTGGTGGGATTGTTCAAACCGCAGCTGATATTCACCGATATGTTAGGTGTACACTTCTGAATTCTACAAAACCATTTCAAGATGTGGTTAAATCAGCACAGGAATCTCTTCGGTGGTTATGCCATGGAAAATTTCTTGAATGGAATGAAGATACTAAGTTGTATGGTACCACGCCTCTTGGGCGTGCATCGTTTGGAAGCTCTCTTAGTCCAGAAGAATCACTTGTAATAAACCTCTTCTATCTTTCCACCACCAGTGCTCATTGTGAAAGCATGTGTTACAAAATTACCATATACTTTAAGTTTCATTTGATTCTATCAATTGCATCCTACATTAGATAATTGTTAATTAAGTGGATTAGAGGACTCTAGAACTGATTTTTTTATTTTAAAATTTTCCTTAGATTGTTTTGGACGACCTTTCAAGGGCTCGAGAAGGATTTGTGCTTGCATCTGATTTACATTTGGTGTACCTAGTCACACCTATCAACGTTGATGTTGAGCCAGATTGGGAGTTATATTATGAACGGTTTATGGGCCTGCCTTCTCTTGACCAGGTAAGGTTGGTTACTTCTCGTTTTAGATCACTTTCAAATTATCAGAAATTTGTGAATTGCAATTAGGTTTTCACCTCTCTACGATTAATTTCTAAGATATATGTTGTTTAAATGCAAAGAAATAATAATCAACATGTTAGGTTGCATTTCAGCAACATTGCTTGGAACTTTAGACGTGGGGCTAAAATTAGATATCTCTTCTTTTGCCATTTTTTCCAACAGGAGCTGTTAGTTTTTTGTTTTCTGGCAACAAGAGAAGATTTCTTGTTCTCTCCTTAAATACCTAGTAATGACTATAAAAGTAGATACTGAAATTAGATTAAAGTTTAATTATCTCTCTCGTGCCTATTCCAGTTCTATATTCGCTTCTTCCTTCCATCTCTCTTAATCCTTGCTTAAACGCACCATTCATTCTTTTCAGTAGAATGTTCATGTTCTTCTCTATTGGATAGTGGATGCTTCGTACGTGAAAATCATTCACCAAGAATGGATTGTGCTGACTCTTCCTTCATTGCTTCCCATCAGTTTTCAACTTTTCCTCCTGTGTCAGCTACCTTTTGGCTGCGCCTTGGTCATGGAACTTCAATGGTCAACTGCTGATTTTTTTTTCTTCAATTTAGGAGTATTCTTCTACAAAACTCCACTTAGATACTACCCTCGCTCTCTCTCTCTCTCTCCCCATTTTATTTATCTAATTTACGTGCTGACGGACTTCTGTCTCTCCCCCAATCAATAGTTTATTAACCCTCCCACTTTGACAATGATACACCGACTGCCCTTTCTATATTGTTCTCACAGTCACAGCCCCTTTTTACCCCTTTTCCCATCCATAAAATGAGTCTATCATAATGGGTGGTTTGTTCGGTGAGAATAGTCAAGGCACGTGTAAGCTGAGCGGGACACTTACGGAAATTAAAAAAAAGGTAGAATAATTCTCTAGATGTTTTTTTAATAGCTTTACCGAGGCCCCTTGTAAAAAGTTACGAAATTCTGTAAAGTGGATTAAAAGGGACTTTCCGCCTGCAGGTAAAGCTTCCTGTTTACTTGTTATTTAGACCAGAAATAAATATCAAATTGAACCCATTACCTCGGTGGTCTGTCACTCTGTCAGACCTCTTGAGACATCACTCTTTAGTTGCTCAACGTAGAGCGTTGGGTTTTTCAAGATTCTTCTTTTATAAGATGTATCATTTAAAAATAAGAAATATACATGGTATAAAATGGAGTAATTTTTAATTTCATTATCATGCAATAAAATATTTGTACAAAAAGTGCTTATTTATCTTGTTTACTTTTAATACATTCGCCTGTCTAGACGGTCAGTATTTCTGTTGAGTGTTGATTACAAAATATGTTGAAGAGCTTGTGTATTTTGACCCTCACTGTCTTCAATGATCCCACCAGGCTATATCTCTTTACTACATGACTATCAATTTAAGTTTGTTGAATCTTTGCCCTCTATGTTTTTTACAAAATTCTTCTCTTCCCTCATACATATGTTAAATGGAAGTGCAGTCTGTTGGGAATCGAGTTGGAGTTACAGAACCATTTTTGATGCGTATTGCACATGGTGCACCAGTACGTCGTGGAAACATCTCAAGAAATGGTGTTAAGGGTTTACATACCAAGCGTGATGAAAATGGGGGCATGGCTGATGACAGACTTTCAGAGGAGCAAACTGTTCGAGTGTGTAAACGATTTTATGTGGCTCTCATGTTGTCAAGACTTGTTCAGGTGTGTGAACATCTTACTGTTAGTTTGTTCCGGTTAAATCTTGCATTTCTTTCTATATGATTGCGTTTTGTTGTGCCCCCTTACATTTCTTTCTATATGATTGCATTTTGTTGTGCCCCCCTACACTACGAATTAAAAAAATACACGAATACCTTGTTTTTCTTTCCTTCTAAATTACCCATGCATACAGAAACAATATAATTTGTTTATTTTCTCTTCCTCTCAACAGCTGAGAAAGTAAATTGTTTTCATTCGTTGTGGTTACTCATCTAGCACTTTTGTCCAGTAATTGAAAAGTTTTTTTATTTTTTTTAATGAAGATATCCACCTAATTTATACTCATGCTGGTTCTGAAGGAAACTCCCATTCCTGAAGTTTGTGAAGCTTTCAAGGTTGCTAGAGGGATGGTTCAAGCATTACAAGAGAGTGGTGGAAGGTTTGCATCTATGGTCTCTGTATTCTGTGAGAGGCTTGGATGGCATGATTTGGAAGGTTTGGTTGCCAAGTTCCAAAACCGTGTCTCATTTGGAGTAAGAGCAGAGATAGTAGAACTTACTACTATTCCATATATTAAGGTAAGCACTGTCTTTTATATATTAAATTTTATGTTCCTTTGTATACTCTTCTTATCAGCAGCAGTGTAATCTTATTTACTTTAAGCAATTATCTTCCAGGGTTCTCGAGCCAGAGCACTTTACAAAGCTGGTTTGCGGACACCTTTAGCAATTGCAGAAGCATCTGATGCTGAAGTAGTTAAAGCTCTTTTTGAGTCAGCATCATGGACTGCAGAAGGTGAGCTTAACCGAGACAATTATTTGTTTGTGCTGATTCTGGTCAGCAGGTAAAATTATCCTTGACATTATGCAATTTGTCACCCAAGGAGTTTGTTCAAATTTCGTTGTTGATTTTAATGGGAGGGCTTAATGGCTGTATGACGCAATCTGGAATCAAGGAGAGTATTCTTTTGACTAATTTCTTTACCATTTATTCAAAAACATGTAAGAGATTTACCCTAAATAGTGGATGTTAACTTACTATTTAAACTAACTCATCGACCAACAATGAAAACTGTTGAATTATGTTAAACCACCAATCAATCCAAAAGCCTAAGCTGATGGATTGGGGTAAATTTAATTATATCAA
>JBBMKA010000015.1:8180042-8209858 GCA_037833695.1 Sechiopsis laciniata
TATATAAAATATAAATTGAAGTTGTATTGTCCATTAAAGTTATAATGTTAATTTCTATAAAAGTGAAAAATAAATAACAAATATATATTCGAATTAAAGATAGAATGATTAATGTGATGATCCGATCCAACTCAACTCGAAAATATATGACTTGAGTTGGGTTACTCAAACACATGATGGATTCACCAACCCAAAATTTTGAATTGGAAATTTTTTTTTAAGCAACTCAACCCATATACCTTCCTAAATTTTGTACCTTAAATATGAGAATCACTTTGTTGAGTAAAAAATACCCTACCATTCGTCTAATCACATCAATATCTACTTCAAAATTTGAAATGTATTTTCAACCTTACAAACCAAAAAAAAAAAAAAAAAAAAAAAAAGAAAAGGAAAAAAAATGAAGATAAAAATCGATTCTTTTTCATTGGCCAACTTCTTGCTTTTCTTCTTTTACAAAAATGACTAGGCTTTTCTTTTTCTTCGGGGTTTGAATGCCCCTTTAGTCAGACACATGCCTTGTGTGCTTTGTCTAACAAATATAGCATTGCAATTTTTTTTTTTTTTTTTTATGAGAATATATATATATATGTATATATTAAAGTTAAGAATAATAGAGTACTTCACTAATTTGCTATATAGTTTAGTAATTATAGTAAATAATTTGGATAGTTTACATATTTAAGAAATATGATTTTCATTTTTTTTGGTTTAGAAATGTTATAATTTTGAGTAAGTGATATAATTACTTTTTTTTTAATGATAATCAAGAATCATTTAGAACTGAAGTTTACCTCCAAATAGTATGGAAGAATATTCTTAGTCATTATCAATTTTATGTATATATATATGTATATATTAAAGTTAAGAATAATAGAGTACTTCACTAATTTGCTATATAGTTTAGTAATTATAGTAAATAATTTGGATAGTTTACATATTTAAGAAATATGATTTTCATTTTTTTTGGTTTAGAAATGTTATAATTTTGAGTAAGTGATATAATTACTTTTTTTTAATGATAATCAAGAATCATTTAGAACTAAATACATAAAGTTTTGGGTGTTTAGATCTTCATCTCTTTATTGAAAGGGGACTAAGAGATTTTTCTTTTCATCCTCATTTATTGTTTTTATTATTAAGATTGATGTTGATTTATGAGGGTTGGTAGTTAAAATTTTGAGAAAGAAGGGATTCAAGCGACAATGAAATAATGATATTTATAACAAGAAATAGCTTACAAGGATAGTTAAAGAAACAAAACAAAATCATTATGGAGTGGCTCATTTGGTCAAAGTGGATTTTGGGGTGCGTATATATATATATATATATATATATATATATAAATAAAGGGGTCTCATTGACTAGGGCTTTGAACTTCAACATAAACTTCATCTTTGTTATCTGAGCAAGAGGTCATTGCTACAAGAGAAAGATTTCTTAGAAATGATAAGGAAAGATTAAAACTCAAAGAAATAAATCTACCTTTGCAAGATAGGATGGTGTGAGAAATGAAAAGACAAGTTCTCATTTTAGCAAACCAAAATTTGGAAAAAACAAAGAAAAAAACTATCCAAAAGTTTATTTTTGTTTTTGAAATTGGATTAACATTCATATATTTTTTTAAGAAAAGATGAATACATTATAAAAAATATGATATTGTAAAAAATTTAAGTAAAAATAATCTTAAATTTTAAAAACTAAAAAAAAAAGAACTATTATTAAATAAGACCTTGTTAAACAGAACCTAAAATTTTAATTTAAGATGGATTGAATTAAGTTCAAGATGACGAAGGAACTATCATTTTGGACAACTTGGCAATTGGGGAAAATTATCAATGACAATTGTGCTGTGGGCCCAATGAACAATAGCATTCTTTTCCCTCCACGTGTCAGCTTTATGATTCACTTCCAGATTCGCCCACCATTCCAATCCAACGGCTCCCGCTCGCTCACCCTATCGAACCCAATTGCTTCGCCACTAAGTTCCCGGCCGGCACCAAAACTCTCGGTTGATCCTTTTAGGATACACGTCATCCAAAAGGTTATGCAACTTAAGTTATATTAAAATATGTACGCAATTCGATGTCTCTCTCTCTCTCTCTCTCTCTCTCTCTCTCTCTCTCTCTCTCTCTCTCTTATTTTGATAAATTTAATAACATGTGAAGATAAATAGCGATGAAATAACATTTTGGTCATACAAGTTTGAAATTTATATTAATTAATTTTTAAAGTTTAATTTTAGTCTTTAATTTTATTATTATTAAATTTAATTTTTTAAGTTAGTGTCGGTGGCGGTGACAGTGGTAGTGGCGACGATGGTAGTGTTGGTGTGCGGTTGCAGTGGTGACAGTGTGCAGCAACAATCTTGGTGGTGACGGCAGTGTGTAGTGGTGGTTTGTGATGACAATGGTAACAATGTGCAGTCATGCGGTGGTGGTGGCAACGACAACAATGGTGGTGTGCGGTTGCAGTGGTGGTTAAGGGTGTTTTTGGTTCAATTTTGTCGAGTTTGTGTCAAATCCACAACCGAATTAATATCTTCGGTTTTTCAATAATTGAGTTCAAATCGATGTTCAATAACAAACAAAACCATTCAATTTTGATTACTATAGAATTTGGTTAACTTTTCAATTTTTTTGTCTAGTTTTTAACTTAATTTTAACAATTTTACTTTACAAACCAAAATCAACATTTTCCGTTAATAAGGCAATATTTATAATACTTTTGTTTCATATATTTCACATCTAAATTTGTTCTTTCATGAAATTTGAATATCAATATATTTTAATTTTTTTTTTTTGATATTTATATATTTGTTTCAGTTTGGTTTTATGTTGGTTTCTCGTAAAGAATCAAAACTGCACCAATATATTTTAATTTTTTAAAATATCAAATAGAATAGTCTAATATTTATTTTAAAAATTAAATTGATTCATTTGATCAGTTTGATTTGGTTTGGTTTTGTTAGTTTTCAATTTTTCCTTTCACCCCAGTGATAGTGATAGTGGTGTGTGGTGTTGGCGATTGCAACTACGACGACAGTGGTTGTAGTGGAGGGGATGGCGGCGATGGGCAGTGGTGGTGATCAAGGTGGTGCCGACGGCGATGGTGGCAGTGTGTGTGGGATGGGGGTGACGTTGTTGTGCAGTGTCAGGTGGCAGCGATGATGGTGGTGGTGGGGGTGTGCGGTGACGATGCTGGTAGTGCGCTTGCGCGGTAGTGGTGGTGGTGGTAGTGTGCAGTCGATATGTTGAAAATAAGAAATGTATTCTCTATCTCAATTTGCGTGATTCTCATTTTGTTTACATTTTTTTCTTTTTTACCTTTTAATTTTTAGTTATCATATTTTGTTTGTAGAAATATTCATTTAAATGGATGTGTTCTTTGATAATTAACTATTTAATTGAAAATAAATATGTAATTTTTCATAAAATAATTTTAAAAAAATACTCATAAAACTTAAGATTAAAAAAAGAAAAATGCCCATCCCACCAATTTCTAGCAAGAATGTATGTCTTAATTCTCATAAAAAAAAAATGGTGAATTGCACGGGGATGAAAACTGATTTTATTGACGGTAACAAGTACGGGCAAACCATTCTCGGCCCCGTCCCTTGAACATATCTAGGAACCATGTAGAGTCGAATAGTAGAGACGAGGAATGAGTAATAGTAATTAAAGTTATGGAAAGAGGGCAATTTGGTGAAGAGTACACGTCAGACATTTTAACCTCATGTGCCGTCCACTTAGGCTCCATGTCCCACGCCTCGCGCCTTGTTGCTTCCTTCGTTAAAAAAAAAAATCCTATAAATCTCTCCCACAATCCCTCTCTCTCTCCCCTTTGCTCTCTCCGCCGAATGAATAACCACATTTTCCTGATCTATCTCCGCCGCCATATTCCGACCGACCACCACCCTCCGACGACGACGACGGCTATATTATGAAGCGCAGCGCCTCCGAGTTGGCTCTTGAAGAGTTCCTCCAAAAGACATCCGCCGCCGACGAGTCTCCCAACGACCACGTTTTCAAAACCAAACACGCCGATCCTTCCACCTTCTTCGCCGATATCGATTTCAATTTCTTCTTCAAAAATAATCCGGTCCGTGCCCTTTTTTTTTTTCTTTTCCTTTTTACTATTTAGGTAAAAATATATGTTTGTAGTTTCTATTTATTTTTAAATAGAAACTCATATATGTTCCATATTTCAATAATATTCGATTTTAAAATCGAACATATCAAAATAGTTTCTTAATGAAAAATTAGTTAGATTAAATTTCAACTCCAATATTTTGATAATAAAAAATTGTTATACGGAAAGTATTGATAATATATTGGTTTCATTGTTTGGTGGTGGTTCGATCTTTATATTTAGAGTAAAATTGAGGTATTTCCTACGAAATATCTACTATATACTTTGTCACCATTTGTGAAATAACAATGTGTCACATTTTTAATATATCATTTTTCTTTTATCAATCAAATCATCATTTTTTAATATATTTTTTATATTCTTCCATTATTTATATGATATAGTATTATAATTGGAGAAATATGTATTAGGTACTCCCTACTAAGTATTTAAATTTGGCTGCTTTCCTGAACATGGAGTAATTTTTTATTTTTAAAATCAAAATATTGGTATGGCACTGAATATTTTATTTGGGTGATTGAAATTTAAATATTCACGTGAGGTTTTGTTAAATGCATGAAAATGGAATATTTAAAATATTTTGGTAGCTCATGCAGCTTCTTTTTTTTTTTTTTTAATAATAATAATTATTATATGTATTTAAGAAAAAATAATATATTGAAAATTGCAGGAGATAATGGACGCGATTGTTAACTGTGGAGGTGGGCTGGGGGAGGGTCCTTTATGGGCACAAAATCTTACTCCTAAGCTTTCGAGCATTTCACCCACTATAGATTCCCACTCTTCTATTGGTATGATTTTCTTTTATGTCAATATTTAAATTTTCATTTTTTTGTTATATTCTTAGACTAAAGTGAAATTACAAAAATTGCTTATAAACTATCATGTTTGTTACATCTTTTCATCTTTTATTTTGATTAATCAACCTTCAAACTTTGTAGCCGTTGCAATTACAATCTTAAATTTTTTATTTGATAAATTAACATTCCGAAATTTGTTGAGTGCATACTATAAAAAAAACAATAGTTTCCTTGACAACTAAAATCGTCGACAAGATCAAAAAATATGTTAGAGAAAACAAGCTTGATCGAAATCACCCGTCGGATGTTTTTTGCCTGTTTTAAACGCTTTAATTTTATGATTGCTAATTTGATAAAAGGAATACGTTGGATTTGGAAATTGAAAAGGTTTTATTTATACAACTCTCGCGAAAATTAAACTATTCGTCGGGAAATGTGTTTTGCGCCAACGTCCAAAGTCGATGTCGGGGAAAGATATATTTCTACCAACGGCTATACTAAGCCATCATCATATATATGCTATGTTGTCGACAAAAGAATCAACGACGAAATATTGAATTTTTGTAGTGGTAGTAACTCACCTTCTTTTAGTACTTATTGCAATCAACGTTGCTATTTTGTAAGTCTAAAAAAATAAAAGGTTTTAAAAACTTAGGCATGCGATTGTAATAATTAACAAAATTTATAGATGGATCAAATTAAAAATTCAAAGTAACAATTATAATAAACTTCATAGTTTGTTTCAAAAATAAAAATTAATAACTAATGAAATGGTTTGTGTATTTTTTTAAGACAAAAAGTTTTGTCAAGTAATTTCGTTTTAACTGCAAATAGCAAGTATATAATATGCTTGAGAACTTAAATTTTAATTCATTATTTATTTATGATTAATAAAGATTTTGAGAAGAAAGTGTAACCTAATATAAATATGGGAAAACTGAATAATTAAATATAAATGATTTTCTTTGTAAAAATAGACCATAAATTATAGCCAAGAAAAGCCGTAGCTTCAACTGCATCAATGTACATCCAATGACGAGGATTGAGTTTTTCAAATCACTATTCTAATCAATTATATACAATCATTAACTATATCATTTTCTTAAAAAAAATATATTTTGATTGCATGTAGAATATCATCAAAATATTATTAAAGATTATGACATCCACAAACATTTTCCATCCATAGTTTATCCTGTTGATTGATTTTATTAATAACGTTGTCTAAAAAAACGATTAACCATTACCTAATTACAACTATATGCATAAAAAACGATTAACCATCCCATCAATTAGAAAAATTAAATTATACAAAGGGTCATTTAGAAATTGAAAAGTATTTGTACTCTGAAAAACTATTAACAATAAAAAAAATTATTGATAACACGTTGACTTGATTGATTGTAATTCAATTTAATTTTACGATCAGGCGGATTTGATTAATATAAAAATTAGTATTTGACTGTCATCTTATTTTGACTGTAATAACATCTTTTAATTATTTGGTGTATGTATAATATAAAAATCATTCATACAACTAAAAGTTCAAAATAAAAAAAACATATCTATTAATTAGGACGTGTATCTCCAATTAAAGTATTCGGAGAAGTTTTTTTTTAGTGTATGGATAACATTATTTGGTGTCACATTTTTTTTTAGTATTGTTCAAACAAATATTTTTTTGTGTATTTAGTGGCACTAAATAGTGCCACATGTATACAAATGAGAGTTTGTCTTCTTATTCATAAAAACAAAAGTATTTTTCTAGAAGAATTGGCTTAGCTCTACATTCATAAATTCCTATAAATTCTTGATATAGATTAAATTACTTATAACCCGATTCACATGGAAAAATTTTCACAACCACTCATAATTCTTTAATTCAAACAAGAATTTTCTTTCACAAAAACACTAAAAAAGTCACCGATCCAAACGAAGGTTTTCTAATTATTTATAACATTCATACCAAACAAAATTTTGTTTTCTCCAAATCCACGTAAATAACTAAAAAATCTCTCATAACTACTATTCCATATCTTCAAACCCCTCTATTCAAACACGTCTGGTAAAAGTTCAAATCTCAACTCCAAACAAATAAAGTAGAAAAAGAAAGCTTCCACTCAAGAAAAGAAAAAGAAAAGGAACAACAACAAAAAAGAACCACTCCACTTTATTTTTTGGGGTTTAAGAGAAACAAATAAGTCTTTTTTTAAAATATAAATAATTTAAAAGCCCCTTTATGTAAATAGTGAGCAACAAGCAATTCAAATTCTTTTTTTTTCTTGTTTGTGTGCATGTTATATGCTTTTAGACTTTTAGTGTGTGTAATTTAATAATGAATAATGAGAATTGAGTTTTGTGAGTAAAATGAGTTTATTTGTGTGTGGCCAGTGAGCAGCCCAACATCAGGCAGCAATTTGATGATGGGCAGTGAACACCAAATTAGAGGCAACAATAATAATAGTGGCTCCTCTGAGGATCAATCTGATGATGAGATATTTGAAGCTGGCTCTTCTCAACAAAATCCTCTTGCTTTGAAGAAAATTAGAAGGTTCCTTTTTCTTTCTTTACTTTATAACTTGGATCCTCTCATATTTCTCTTTTGATTTGATTTCAATTCACTTGGCCTTGCTTTTTTGTAGAATGATCTCTAATAGGGACTCTGCTAGAAGATCCAGACGACGAAAACAAGCTTATATGGTTGAACTCGAGAACCAGGTATCTCGAGAGTTGCTATATTCTTCTTTAATGTATATAAGTAAAGACAATACTAAAAGTATAGTTCTATTGACATTTCATACAACCTACTAATTAAGAGGTTTCATCTTCGAGATAATATCTTTGTTATTAAACTGATAGCTCGTTGTGAATGAAGTGATGAAGATTTGTTGTTTTTTTTTAACGTTAAATATGTACTTGTCTAGAGGTATTCTAGACTGTTGTTATTTCATACCTCAACATCGAACAAAATCTGTTAGTTTGTATCGAGAATCGACACTGACCGACCGAGATTACTCGCTAAACACGAGACTCGTTGTTTTAATAGTGTGGAATAACTTTTTTTTTTTTTTTTTCTTCAGGTGAAACAGCTGAAAGTAGAACATGAAACGTTGTTCAACCAACTTTTAAATGTGAGTCAACAATATCGTGATGCCAATACAAACAACCGAGTGCTTAAATCAGATGTAGACGCAATGAGAGCAAAGGTACAAAATTTTCTTATTCTCTCAATACAAAATAATATGAAGACTGAGTGAAGAAAAAAAAAATGTAAAAATAAATTTCTAGTCCCTAAGTTTAGGGTATAATTTCTATTTGGTTTTTAGGTTTCAAAATTAAACACTTTTACTCTTAATATTTCAATAATGTTCAATTTTAGTCTCTGAAATTACAAAACCGTTAACTATATGACGTAAATTTTAGATTATACTACTTTTAAATTTGAATATATTGATAAAATGATTATTTTGATTTTAACTTAAATTAAAATTTAAAAAAATAATTATAAAACTAAATTCAAAAAACACAACGGAACTAAAATTGAGCATTATTAAAATGTTTGGAATAAAAGTGTTTGATTTTAAAATATAAGAACTAAATAGAAACTATAGCTTCCACCCACGAACTAAAAATGTACTTTTCGAAGTAAAAAAATAAATTTTTTTTTTTTGGTTCGTGTTTTGATTTAAGGTAAAGTTGGCTGAAGATACACTTGCTAGAGGTCCAATGACCTGCACTTTGAATCAGCTGCTGCAGAGTCATTTGAGCACGCCGCAGTCGCTAACAGCGCTGCAGCGGATGTCGAATATTGCATCACCACTTGGTTTTCCTGGAGACGACGCTGCTTACTCTGGCGTGACGATGTCGGGCCAGAGTCCAGCTACCACGGGACTTGCAAATTCAAATACGCATATCAAAACTGGAATAGCTAGTGAGGCTGTTAGCTGTATTTCTGAGATGTGGCCTAGAAATTAGCCTTTGTCTCTTTGCCTTTAACACCAAGCATTGGTTTATCATGTCTTGTGTTTGGCTTGTATGATAGATTTATTCACACTTTCCTATCCAGTGCCCTTCTTCTGTTTGCTGTGTTTGTTTTAGACAGGCATTGCTTTATTTGCTTGTGTTTGGTTCAGTATATGAATTGTCATTTTACTCTATTTTTTGTTTGTCTAGCTCTTTTTAAAATTAAGTTTTGACCAACACTAAAAGTTTTCAAAATATTTATAAAAACTATGGACAGTTACCCTGAATTTGAGATGAAATTTCTTATTATGTAGTATAGTATAATTAAACTCAAGTTGATATTCAATCCAATTTAAATGAGTATTTGGTCTATAAATTTGAATTCAGCTTAAGAGGTAGAATTCACATTTAACTCTTGCATGTTGAAGATATCAAATAAAAGTTGACTAAAAATCATATGAAATGTAGATTTATACTTGTCTCCCCAAGTTAAAAAAAGGTAGATAAGCAACGGTTGAAAATGGAACAAGGGAATTCAGTGGTAATTCCTTACCTTGGGACCAAATAGGTTATTGGGCATCATTGAGATAGTTTAAATAAGGCATATATTTGCCATTATAGCCTTTCTAGTAGTTGCTTCATATGTAGGGTTCCCTTTCTTAGGCCAGAGTTTGATGAGAATTGGTTTTGGATCTAGACCACTCTATCTTGTCTTGCTCACTAATGTAACAGTTGTACTTTGGAGACTTGTTTTCACCAAACAGAAGGGCTTAAGAGTATTTGGTAGAGGAGAGAGTCAAGTAGCTACACCTGCACAACAAAGTTCAGTTGAACTAATTGGTAAGGCTTTAGAGGTAAGTATAGTAGCTCAAAAGACAATGGGTGCCATTTTCATGGACTGCAGTGTGTTTGCAGTAATCGTCGTATCAGGTCTTTCACTCGTGCCACGGCTTTAGATTCAGGGTGTGTCAATGTCTTCCTGTTCATTTGTTTTCTTGTCTCAGTTATTTTACACCTTTTGTGAAGTTTTTGTACTGTACATTTGATCTTTGTGTTTACTAGAATGGAAATATGAGGGTTATATTTCTTTGTTTCAGCCCATCATATATCATCGATCAAATAAATCAATCCGCTGCACCATAGTCTTAGTTTTTTCAAAGATGAGGTGTGAAAAAGGATTCCATTCCCTTTTGAAATATATCATACATTTTTAGGAGCGTTTGGCTTGTAATATTACTGTGAAATAAAAAAATGTATGTTTGGTTTGTGGAAAGCTACTTCGAAATAAAATTCTAATATAATAATGAGAATAATATTGAGGGGGATAATTGATTTTGAAGTAAGATTTCAGCAGATTCCAAGGAATTTAGATCACATCTACAAAGTATTGCAGTAAAATCATTGAGTTTTAATTTAAATTTGATGCACAAAGACAAAGGTTTTACAAGGCACTTTATCTGCCCAATTCTGTCAAGTTCATAAAGAAGGGAAATTCATGTGTTTATTTTTTTTTGCCAATAAGTAACATTATTTGCAGTATTATTTATTATATGTGGAATTTTCAAGTTGCTTAAAGAAATCGAACTTTCATTTAATGAGAAGTTAAGAGTAATTGAAATGTATGAAATCAGAAGTGTCTCAAGCTCCATTAGAGACTAATCACTTTCAATTATGGAACCAACACGATCTATTACAATTACAAGTACTAGAGAGGTATTAATGACCAGCTATTAAGATTGTTTGTTATATATAGTTTGATTTTTAAGCTTCATAGTTGTCTTTCCCATTTTGAGAGTTATGCCTAAATATGTATTACACGTGTTTATTTAATCAGTCTGCACGTTTGGGACAGAAAGGAATGCTATGATTATATAATTATGAAAGAATAAGTATAGATATGAAAATGATTATTTATACTTTTTATGAAAGAAATAGTTAGGAAAGGGATCGTGATGAAAGGAATAGTCTAGAAAATGTTTTTTTTAAATAAAAAACAAAAACTTCACTAATTAAATGAAAATGCTATAAAAAGAGGGGACGTTAGAACCTATTATAAAAAAGATATTACTCGTGAAGAAATGAGATGGTAGATGAATGAATAGTAATTATGGAATGATGAATAATGATTATCAGAAATGAATGATGATTCTAGGGAGATGATTGTCGATGGCTCAAACCTCAATAATAGAAAATATCCCAATAATACCCCTATAATACCTTGCCCCCAAACACTCTAAATGTCAGAAAGAAGTACCTCCCAATTCTTAGGTATGGTTATTTAGCCAACATTCTAGAAGCAAATTCAACAAGAAGTCAAGATTCTTCGACCTTTATAACCTCGTGATATTCGAATGAGATCTGATTTATCTTGATTCAAATTTCAAACTATGAACAAATTTCCTTGCATTGAGATATCTTGAATCGGTCCTGTTCCATTAAATAGAACGCCTCTAAAAGAACTGCGTAAAAAAGTATCACAAAAAACATGTTGACAATATTGACATGCTTCTCATTAATAATCATACATCTACAAATACAACTAAACTCATGTCTTCATCTAATCTCAATCTAGCTCTTTCATCTAGCAAGGCCAACATTCTGCAGACAGACTTGTATTACAAACTGTAACCCACCTTGAATGTGTTCGTTCTCAAGTTATGCTCTTAAAGAAGGGGTGGTTAAGGGCTTGTCGAGCGGTCGGGCGTTCTGACGGGTCGTATTTCAATAAATCATACAACAGATCAGTCAATAAAGACCTGGAGAAACCTACATGCTGGGAAACCATATCCTAAAAACACAAAAGATTACAGTTTTATGAGTTCTACAAGTAACTTCTTTTAAAACTATAAGGCATATAAAAGAGGCATACTAATGAACACACCTTCAAACGATCAAGTTTCTTCACAGCTCTAATGCTTTCTCTTGAAACTGCTCCTTCAGGCCAATTTAGACGCGACCCTCGTTTGAAGTATTTTTCGGCGTTTTGGCTTACATGAAAGCAGATAGAAAAATTAGACCTTTTGTATAATCTATATGAGAAGTAAATGAAGAGGAATCTGGATGTTTCAGTACTCGGCATTTTGGATCATGTGCCCTGGCAGAGGTCCCAACACCCTCTCCATCATTGCCAAATGCTCCAAGTTCTCGTGAGTTTGGAACAGTGCTTTTCCCTACAGATTTTCAAAAATTAACAACATACCGATGTTAATAGCTGATCAAGATTCAAGCCTAAGTTAGGTTCAATAGATACTGACCGAACACAGTTCAACAAGAATGCAACCGATACTCCATAAATCGCATGGATAACTCCACCCAAGACCTGCAAAATATTCATCAATGCAGGTGAGACTACACAGCATGTATAATATATATGGCGGCACTTGTGATGCAATACCTAGTATAGTTTTGTTCGACATTTCCTTGCGGAAATTCTCGGGGTAATAATCAAAGATAATGTGATAATAAAATGGGATATGCCATAAAATTGCATAACTTTCATGTCTATCTGATGATAAATTTGCAGGCAGGGCTTTTAAGTTGGAAATTTAATCCAGGGCCAGGTATCTATGACCGTCGACCATAAATGTGACCATAACCTCAAAATTAACTTCGAATAACCAAATGTAAAGAAAAGAATTACATTCCACCCCCATGCTCCAAAAGAGATTTCGATTTAGACAAGAAAAAGCTTAAACCATTTATGCCCTGCTGCATACATATGTATGAACAGTTGGACGACCAGAGCCACAATTTCCCTTCAGTTGCAAGAGTTACCTAGTTACCACTTTTTAGTTTTCAAAATCTGGCTTATGTAAGAACTAGATAACAAACAAGGGCTAAATGTCAACAACTAGAAACCCAAAAATCAAATAGTCATTAAATGGTTACTAATTAATTGAAACGTGTATGAAAAAAACCAGCTTCCATAATAGGAGGATGCCCTTGCTCCTATATCATATTTTTAAAAGTAAATTATTAAAGAAACTATTGTAACAGTTTCTATCCGTCTTCTGCCGTACTTCGACCACTGAGGTTCGACCCTCTTCCCCCTCCTCCCGACACTACTTTATTCTAAGAAACAACACAAATAAAACATAAATTTAGATAAAGTTTCCACAGAGAAGGTTTCTCAATTTGGAATCAGAGAGGGAAGGAGGGGAGAAACCATACACAAACACATATTTCACTATCCGACCAGATAACTAGTTACCTAGAATAATCTCAGGGGCTCTGTAATGCCGTGTAGAAACAATGGAGCTATGATTCTCATTATCAAATGCAGTACTACCAAAATCAATCAGCTTAATTGCACTAGACTTGGGCAAGCATCTGAATTGCATTTCACCCGTTGAAACACTCTGTATCATTTCAAGCATCGTTTTTAAGATATACTTGAGTTTTCACCCAAATTTTCAGATTTGAAATATCTAAATACCTTACAACCAGGAAGCTTTATATATTCAGAAGACACAAGAAGTATATTTTCGGGCTTCAGGTCTGTGTGGATTAAGTGTAAATCATGCATATCTGCCAGATATGATGAAGCAAAGTAAACAAGTTAAGCAAAGAAGAACGGAATAATAAGACATTTTCCACCCCTGAACATAGGAAAAAGCAATGAAAAGGTTTTGGAGTTTTTAGGAAAAATGAGATAAATGAAAATCAGAGAAGTGATGCAAAGGATGAAAATAATCCACACACATGCTACTGATTCCAAAAGTTGTCGTCCAAACTCCCGAACAAGGTCCACAGGGAATGGGCAGTATTTATTTCTCTTTAGAAAATCAAATAAGCTTGGTCCAAGCTTCTCAAACACCTGATCAAACCATTCAAATGCATTCAAAGGAAGGCTTCTGTTAATTTCCCAATTCTTTGATTAACAAGAAGTTCATATGTACAAAAGAACTCATTAATGTATATGCGAACAGTGCATATACACAATAATTGACAATAAGGTTTGCTCATTTAACAAAAGAAAGACCACCACTATTTTCACAATTGAAAGCGATTAACTTCGTTACCAGCAAATATGACATAAAAAAGGAACAGGATAGCAACATCTGAGATATCAAAAGAGGGAGAGAAGTGAGAAAAATCAATGAATGAACATAAACTGAATACTTACTATGCATATGTGATTGCGGTAGTCAAACCAGTTTATAATCTGCACACAACTGCATAAGGAACGTAGTACAAAGAAGAGTTAGACTATGTTATACGATGAATTGAAGACTTGACACAAGGAAATAGATACATGCCATAAGCTGCCTTTGTCATTCTGAGAAAGATGTTTAAGTATATCCACCTCGACCATGGCTGCATCACGGTACTTCTTTATGCTCCGAACTACCTTAATGGCCACATATTCTCGAGTTTGACGATCCCAGCATTCCAAAACTCGCCCAAATGTGCCTACAGCACTAGCAATTTGCTAAGTGGACTCAGAGCAGAATCACAAAAACATAAAATCTTGCAGACAGCAGGGAACTTGACAGCTAACCTTCACCCATCTTGCTGAGGATTTTATCTGGCATGATGTTCATGTTATCATTACCACAGTAAAAATTAAGATCCAAGTATAACAAATTAAAAGGCAAAAACAATTTGCAATGACCAAAAAACCTAATTACAATTAGAGGAATGGATAATTTGACAGTGGTGTTTGACAAAGTGACAAAAATTCATTGATAAGATGAAATTCACATGTACAGTTTTGAAACAACCCGAGCTAGAAGTTACAAAAAGATCTATACCACAAAATGAACTAATGATATAGCCAACTAATGGCATTGCAGCTTACACCAAATGGCAAGGCAACAACCAAAACTAACTTATCACAAAAAGTTTCAAGAATTGTTTCTTTCTCTTTTGTTTTCCTTCTTTCAAGCACACAAGATAATAGGAAGAACCTCATAATGTAGGCCACAAAATACTAGCAATCAATATTTACTGTAAATCCACTCTGGTAAGATACAAAACCCACTAATGTAGACACAAATCACAAGCTCCATGCCAAAAAAAGCAAGGTACAAGTACAACCAAAAACAAATTCAAAAGGCAATCTGATCAAAACAAACAAGAGAGCACTCACATCTGGGAGTGAGATTCTCGCCGAGGTTGAACACGTAGTGCCCGTCGCGATCATCGTCTCTTCTCGGGGGCGATGCATGCCTTTTGACCTCACCCTTACCCACCGCAAAAGCCTTATTAGCACCCTACATAGGAAAAACATGCATCCAGCAACCATTAAAACGCATGAAAAACTACAAAACCAATAAACCCTAATTTCCATGGGCTTCAACATCATCCCTCTCTGAAAAATCCAATCGAAAAACACAATGACCAAAATCGAAGCAATCAACCAACCTGTTGTTCGGATGGCACAACGTCCCAAGCGGAACGAGCCCTTTTCCTCGTGTTCCGGTGCTGTTTATCCTCCATTCTCTCAGATTCCATGGCTTCCGTTCATGAATCAGAGCTCTCTTTCTTTCTCTCAATCGGTGCTGTACGTATGAATGTACAAACAATCAGCAGAAAAATATCTGAGAATTCACAACAAAATTAGGGTTCCGGCGACTTGGTTGTACAAGATACAGAGAGATGCGGCAGCTCCTCGCCGACCACCACAAATAAGCGTAAGAGGCCAGAGGATTTGAACAGAACCAGGCTGTTACGACACGGGGAGATTAGACTAATTTTTTAGAATACTTTCAACATTATATATAACGATTTTTTGTAACCCCCAAATTTTTGTGGAAAGCTTGATTTTTGTGATATATTACACCTTTTAATCTTTAAATTATTACTATAAATTAAAAATAAACAATTTTTTTTTTTTTTAAAGGCTTACTCTAAAAAAAATTAAGAGTAAAATATGGTTTCAAAAAATAAAAATAAAAATATTATGATTTGAAGATATAGGCTTTAAATTTAGTTTCTAGGATTTGATAAATCTAAAAGATAGTCTTGTCGTTTTTAATTGTTTGAGAATTAAGTATTTAAAAATTATTTATTTATGTTTTAATGATAAATTTTTTAATTAAATGATTGATATAACAAAAAAATCACTTCATTTGTGTATTAATGGTGAGATTTCATATACTAAATTATAACTTTTTTTTAAATTATAAAAATTAAACTCTAATTTTTAAAATCATAACGATTGTAGAAAAACAAAAGAACTAAACTTTTTTTTAGGATACTTATATTTTGCTCATAAATAATAATTTTGTTTTCTTCCTAAAAAACTGAATCGTACAAATAGGTATTTTTTGAGACATGATTAACTTTTTGGTATAGGATTATTATTTTTTAATTTTTTTTTTTGTTTAGAAAGATAGGATTAAATTCTTACACATATATATGGGAATTTTTATGAGTAAAAAAAAAGGGAAAATATTTTACGGATATAGAAATTTTAGATTTTTTTATTTTTTTTAAATAAAACAAAAAAGAAATCTAGCTCCATTAAATTAATAGTTATAAAATTGATAGATTTTTATCCCAAAAAAAAGAAAGAAAGATAGATTTCAATAAAGTTAATATCTACTCCAATTTTTTATATATATACATTTTTTAATGTGAAAAATTCAAAGAAAAGTATTTAATTTTATATTTTCAATTTTGAATGAAAAGTGTTTGATTTGTTTAGTCAATGTAAGATTAATTTTTTATTCAACAATATTTAAATAGTAAGGATTCGTACATACAAATTCTTGATAAAAAAAATATGTATCTATTTATATATATATGTTTGACCTGTTAAATTAATTTCATATTTACAATTAAATTCAGCGATTGATTTCTGTCTTGATTAAATTCACTCAGTACCACCAATTAGCTTCAACCATGTCACTTATAAACTTAATTAAAAGATTTACCAACATTGATAAAATTAGGAATAAATTTGAAATTTTGCCATACTAATATTTTTGTTAAATATTACCAAAGGATATTAATTTACTTAAAATTGACATTTATGACAATAAAAAAAAGAAATAAAAAAAAAACCATGAGTTTGAAAGTTCATAAATTTTCAACATAGTTTTTATTTGCAAAATTGTAGTGGATGATTTATTTTCACAAAATAATTATAACTATAGATAAATTTTAAAATTTTTATATTTATAATTATTAATATACTTTAATACAGTAACGGTGGTATAAACGTTCATTGATACAAATATTATTATCAATAGCTGAGGATTATATTTGCTACCATTTTTAAAATCGACCATATTTAAATTATTTAAAGAATTTGACCGATATTCCAAGTTTCGTTTTATATTTTTATTTTGTATTTTCACATTTTACAAAATTGATTGGCGTAACATAGACGCCATATAATTGATTTAATTATTTAATTGATTCGCGTAACATTAACGATTTAAAACTTATATAATGCTTCCCTGGTTCTTGAGAAGCTTTGTAACTTTCCGATCAAATTGCGAAGCTTGCACGGATGGGCTGGATGGAAGAAGTACTTTTGGAGACGAAGAACACTTATTGCACGGATCTTTTGGGGGAGGATTTCTTTGTAATCTCTCCATTTTTATGCAAAAATCATGAAACCCTAATTCGGGATCCAATCTCAACTAATGCCGAATCCCAATCGCATTCGGAACCCTAATTGAAGTGAGATCGCCGTCAACAATGGAAACATTGATTCCTGAAAAAGATCAATGGGCGATTCTTCCAGTTTCCGATACTCATGGCACCACAATGAAGATCAAAGATCAAAATTACTTCTACCAATTGATGGAGAGGTAAATTTCTTTGATCCAATCTCCATAACTTTTTAATATTATTTACATTATATTTCAAATTACATGAACTCCATTGGTGCTTTGTTCTGTTAAGTTAACAATGCTTCTCTGTACTCTTGTTACTATTGTTAGCATTTGAATTTCATTCAGTGGGGGGAAAACGAGAGCAGTTACATAATAACTTCACGGAATTTGTGAATATTATTGCTTTTCAGTAAGAACATGACGAAAATTTTATTGTTAATTTAATGACTGTTCAGGTCACTGATGAAGCTGTGTTTATTTAGACCATTGCCTTGTTACCCTGCTTGCCTTACATTCAAAATTGAAAGGTGGACAATTGTACTATTGAGAGCTAATGTTGTAAATTTTAGTTTTATGGTTATAATTGATTTTGTTAAAATTCAATCAACCCTGATTGAATTTTACATTAACTAAGTTGTTTTCAAAGGGTGGCGCGCGATTCATGAGTGATGTTAATTTGTAGGCATACCTTTTGTGTCTAGATTCCTCCAATATCTCTTGATATTTGATCTTGGGACGGACATGATTATCTCAGATATAGTGGTGAATTTTTTGGTTTTGAAAAAAAAAAATTACATTGATTATGTCGATCTTGTGAGATGGTGCTCGAGATTTACAGATACCAAGAATTACTTCAAGTAAATGTTTTTTTACCATTTTATTACCTCAATTTCTTTCTCTAAAATATACTTACTAAGTACTAATTTAATTTGTAGTTCTTACAATGATTAGAGAGTGACAAATGTCCCCATACAATGCATTACCATCGGAGGTACTGTACACCGGATTTCGAGACATTCTACTCTTTTCTAACTTTATATTTTGGGTTTCATTTTTTTATTTTTTATTTTTTATTTTATTTTTTAAAATTTCAGGGAAGCTCAATTTTATGATTGAAGTGCAGGTCATAGACTAAAGAAGGATGGGTTTTGTTTTGCAAATCCCAACATAGAGTCAACAGACTAATGAGTTTTGAGGGTGGAGAAGTTATTTGGCAAGTGCTCAATATGTGCTCTAAACTTTCACCTACACTTTCTCTAGCCTCAAAATATGAAATTGAACTCACTAGAAGTTATTCTGACTTCAAAATTATCTTCAGAAGTTCTTTTTTTTAGTGGGATTCAATGTGTAGCACTGATTCTTATATTCAGGTAATTCTCTGCTATGTACGTATCATCCTTATATTCTAACCTACTGCTGTGAATAAGTAATTCTCTGCTATGTACGTATCCTTATATTCTAACCTTGGTCACATTAAATAATTCTTGTTACCCGAGTACTTGAATTGTGTTAAACCACCAATCAATCCAAAAGTTTAAGCTAATGGATTTGAATAAATTTAATTATATCAACCAACACTTAATTATAAGTTTTTAGTCTTAATTTTGGTGTATATAGTTGTGTTTTGATGTTATGGTGTTTTCATTCCAGCATCTAGAGCTTATGTGATTCATAACATATTTGATTCGACTACTCGAAAGGCTTTTAACTTTGTGATCTCTGAATGTAAGTTGAAGTTATTATTAATTTTTTCACATATAGGTATATGATGTAATGTATATATTGATTGCCTTAAGATATTAATGCCTCGAAATATTGATTGACTTGCACAATAGTCCCTTGAAATATTGTGATTGGTCACTTGAAATACCAGTTGCCTTTCAGAATATTTGTTGCCTTGAAATATTAGTTCTTTAAATATCAGTCATTGAGAAATTGATCCCTTGTAATACTAGTTGTCTTGAAACTTTTTTTTTTTTAATTACAATACTTCTTTAATAAAGAAACTTATTCTTACATGAACTCTCAAAATGAATGACAAAAAAGGAGGAACAAAGACCCTCCAACAATTACTTTGAGCCTAGTCCACATTTCAAAGTGTGACCAAATAAAAGACGATAAGCTATTAAATAAAGACAAATAAAAGACGATAAGCTATTAAATTTAAAAAATGATATAAGACACCTCTCGAACCTGCCGAATTACATAGAGGAGTGGTAGATGCCAATTTAAAGGGCTAGTAACATATAGTCACCACAACACTGGTTGACGTTAAAGAGATTTTGAGGATTAATCCGAACAACATAATAACTACTGAGAAACAAGAACCTTTCAAAAGATACAAAACTGTAGAGGAACGAAGTCTCCATTAAAAGTAACATTCAAATATCGCATCTTCATGAATTTATTTATCTATTAACTTCTCCTTGACCAGAACAAATGAAAACAACGACAAATCGTGAACTCGTTGAAACTAACTCCAACAACCGAGACTATTGAAATAAAAATAGAAATACAAATAAACTCAACAAACCAAGGCATAGAAAGTTTCACAACTTTCTTAAAAAATCGAATTACTTAAAGGGTGGTCATTCCTTGAACGATGATCAATTCATGGTGAATGGCTTACTTCATTGGTTCTCTACTCATTGGATTTCACAGTCCCACTATCTTCTTTGGCAATGGGCAGTAACAACTTGGTAGAACTTAATTGCCCAAAAGCTTGTCCAATTGGAAATTTTGAAACAATTTTTTTTTTCAAAATATCAAATGCCTTGAAATAAGTCTCAAATACTGATGGTCTCAAAACATTTATCTCTCAAAATATTGGTTGTCAAACGATATTGGTCTTTCAAATTAACGGTTTCCTTGTAATATGATATCGGTCCCTTGAAACAAAGTTCTCTTAAAACATGAGTAGCTTTGAGATATTGTCCCTGGTCCCTTGAAATATTAGTTGTTGTACAACATTGGTCGAATTGTTTGCAAATAAGGGTCTCTAAAAATATTGGTTGCCTCGAAATATTTGTTCCCCAAATATGCATTGCTTTTAAACATTGATCTTCCAAAATATCAGTTTTGAAACTTTACTCTCTGACATAAAATAATGGCCCCTCACTCTCGGCTAGTAATGCCTAAAACTATTCTCGGACAATAATCGCTTCCCTTAAAATGTTGGTTCCTCAAAACATTAGTCCTTGAAATGACTATCTCTCATCATATTGGTCGCTTTGAAATATATATATCAGTTCCTTAAAATAGGAATTGCTTAAGTTTTTTTTTTTTTATCCCTTGTAATATCGGATGCCTTAAAACAAAGTCTTTCAAATTGAAATAATAGTCCTTCAAAATATTGATTACTTAAAAACATTCGTCGCCGTCGTGGGTTAATAGTCTCATAAAATATTGGTTTCCTTTAAATATCATCCCAAAAAAAATTTGGTTGCCTTATTGGTTGTTTGAAACATTAGATCCTTGAAATAATATTGGTTGCGTTGAAACGTTTGCCCCTTGAAATAATAATAATGGTTGCCTCAAATAAATAATGGATACTCTAAATATGTAGTGCCTTGAAATAATGGTCAGTCGAAAAATTGGACCCTTCTAATTACTTGTTGCCTTTCAATAATGGTCTTTTAAAATATCGGTTGTCGTAAAATATTAGTTGGTTGACTCAAAATAATGGTCCCTAAAAGTATTAGTTACCTTGAGAAATTGGTCCCTTAAAATATCGATTGTACCGAAACAATATCTCTTGAAATATGCATTGCCTTTAAATATTAGTCCTTCAGAATTTCGATTGCTTCCAAACTTTAGTTCATCTGCCACAAAATATTGGTCCCTCAAACTATGAGTTCTCTTAAAACATTAGTCTCGAATTGTCTTGAGAAATATAAATACCTCACAATATTGATTGTCTCGTACTATAGTCACTTGAAATATCGATTCACTCCGAAACTTTGTCCCTCAAAACATTGACCCCTTCATGCGACAAATTATTACGAGTCTACTACGCTTTCATGGTCTGATCATGGTATGACAAATGTGCTTTATAGACCTTTACTAGATGCAGTATTTAAGGCATGCCATCCGAATCAAATGCTTGTTTTGATTGTAAAATTTAAATTTTGTTGCTAGATCTAGCATATGTTGTAAAAATTATAATTGTAATCTTTAAAACAAATTTGAGGATAGTTGAGTAGTTTAAGGCTCTAGACTCAACTTTTGGTCTTCTGGTTAGGGCATGTGTTCAAATCCCACTTCTTACAATTTTTTTTTTTAATTATAAAAAAAAATTGAAAGTTGACTAAAAATTGCGTTTGCCGGGAGTCGAACCCGGGTCTATTGCTTGGAAGGCAATTATCCTAACCGTTGGACTACAAACGCTGTTGTTGAAACATTTCTCTGTTTAAATTAATCGATTACTGTTTAAATTTCTTTTTTACCTTATTCATAAGTTTGATTTCAACACAAGTATTATGTATGTAAACAAATGAAGTCCTACAAACCTCAACTTCATAGACTGTTGGGCCGTTTATACAAATGAGGTTTAGTTATCGATTCATGTTTGACCCATCGATTATTATAATCTGATTGGTTGGCTCAAACTGATGTCATCGTTTCACATAACTTATGTTTTTGCTTAAAATGAGCCATTTATGACATTTTCTCTATTCTAATAACGTACACCACCAAGCACTATTTATTACAACTTATGTTATATAATAGCATGCACCTCGAACATCGTTTATCATGATAACTTAGGTTAAACATATACCTCAAACACAATTAATAATAACCCACAGTTTACAACAAGCGAATTGGTACTCCAAATATGGCCTTAGGGTAATGATCATGATGGCAGTATTAACTATGGAATCCTCATTAAGTGTTTTGTTTCCTATGTTTCAATGGTAACATTTCTCATAAAGGATTCATTCTAAAGACTATTATGAGAAAAATTATCCACATTTCATTTTCAAGGTGTACATATATCCATCTTTCCAAGAAAGAGTTGCATTTGATTCCTCCTTTGATATTGTTTTGCATTTAGCAAATCAACCCGACTTGAAGTTTTCGTTTTCGACCGTGTTCAGATTTACCATGTCCAGCCATCTACTCGGCCATCCTTTCGTTTATACCGCCTAATTTTTCCCATCCTTGTTTGCCGAGGTATACATATTTGGCCACCATTTTCATAAACTAAAACGTGGAATGAGGAGACCTTTCAGCCATTGCATTTGGAGTTGAGTTTTTTTACAATGATACTCCAATGCTAATCCCTTCCTCCCTCTGGCCCCTCTAAAATTCTGAATGACACCAATTCTTTTTTTACTTAACCTCTACATATTGTTGTTGTTCTGTTTCAGTTATTTTATCACATTTCATTCGTGCTTTGCTCAACTCCATAGCAACCTCTTCTTTTTTTTTCGTACTTTATTATCATTTTTAATTTGATGTCTCAATCACCCTATTTTGATTGAAAGACAATTTCAAAATTCATAGATACCAACTATTATAAACTGGCCTAAAGTCTAAAACAACTTTAAGGTTTAAGGTTCTAGAGGTCATGGTTTAATGCATGGTGATTATCTACGTCAAAATTAATTTTCTATCGATTTTCTTGATAATCAAATATTGTAGGGTCAAGATCTAGTAATTGTCAAGATGCGTATAAATTGGCCGACGTAAAAAAAATGAAGGTATGATTGTAACACTTAACAAAGTATTGGAGTTAAGTGGTAACGGACACTATACTCCGAGAGTAGTTTTCCCCTTATTATTAGTGACATAAATAATAAGTTTGAAATTGGGTATATTCGTTGAGTTGAGAGTATTTTGAAACATTAGAACATATGCTTTCAAGATTTTTCGTGAATGTCCATTTTTGCAATCTTTGGAAGTTTTTCATTTTCAATTTTAGTATTTTCCCGTTGTGAAATTTAGGCTACGTATTAACGAGGTTCAGGTAAAAAGAGGCCCAATATCTCTTAATGGGCCTTGATCTTTCTGCGCATTTTGCTCAAACTGGACCAAGTTGTGTGGCTAGGCCTGCACGTGTGATTTACACGTGGATTGGATAGTTCACAAATATACAATATTTTGTTATAAAAAATTTTGCAACTCACAAATTAGTTTACATCTTACATAATGCTATATGAAAATTTAATATATGTATACTTTTCATCTTAGTCTTTCCACGTCTTTCTATCTATCATGATAAACCAACTACATCAACTATTGACTTCAAAAAAACATCAACTAATTGTTATAAATTCAAAACATTTACCTCTTCAAAATAAAAATACTAACCATTAATATTGAAAAGGATAGTAAAAAAAATAATAGTTCAACAATATTATTATATATCAACAATAAGGTTACAAGTTTGAGACCTCACCCAAAATATTTTCCTAAAGAAAAAAAATATGAAAGAGGATAAAGACCCAATGAAAGGAAAATGAAGGTATGAATCTTTCCAAATAATAATGAAAATGAAGGTGGGCAAAGGCAAAGTATGGTATGGGCTTTTGATAAGAGAAATGTTTGCATTTGCTTTTGCTTTTCACAAGCCATATTGAGTTCCATCCATTAAATCATTAAGCCTAAATTCTCTTAGGGCTCAACATGTCTTTTTATTTTTGTTTCACCAAAATAAATCTTATCAACTAATTTATATATTTAGAGTATTTCTCTTGTGAGACTTTGTATTTTCAACCCACTCTATATAAACAAATATCAAATATATTTGCAAAGAGTTTTGGAAATGAGGGGTTTAGCTACGAAGGTTACGGAGAAACACAATTTTATATGAATAGATGGGTTATGAATGGTTGTGGTGGTTGTGACAGTAAACTCCCTTTGAATGTGAAGCTATAAGTGGTTGTGGGAAAAAACTATTGTTTAAATGGTTTGATTATAAATAATTAAAATAGAAGTAAGATTGTATCCAGAGGACTATGAAGATTTTATGAAAGTTTATGTAGAATTATTTAAAGTTGCATAGAGTTAAATCAACCTTGAATAAACCCTCACAAATTTTCTATTCAAACAGACTCTTAAAAAAAAACTCACATTTAATATTAATTAATTATATGATGGGAATCAAATGGAACAGAACTCCAATAACATTATGTACGATCTAGTGACTAAAATGTTATAGATTTGAGATCTCATTCTAATTTCAAAATATATATATGCCAGGCTAGCGAGCCAAAATCCACTATAAAATTCCTTCCCTCTCTTTGTGTGTGGGTGTTTTTTTTTTTTTAAATTCTCACAATGTCACATGTGAACTATTTCAGGTGAATCTAAAACATCCTTTCTTAATTCCCACTTTTTCTTTACTTTAGATAAAAGGCCTTTTTCAGACCTATCTTATGAGCTTGTGGTTTCTGAAATCTTTGGTGGGAAAAGTGTCATCCACTAATTAAAGAGGAAAAAAAAAACATTAAAAAAAACTCTCTCCCACTTGCGTTATTTTCCTTCTACTTCACCAAAACTAAAATCAAAGAAGTCAAACTAATCTTCTCTTTTTATGAGGATGGAGAGTTATAAGGCAAAGCACATGCCTTAGTGGGCCGGTTTGTGTTGCAATACAAATCTTCTCTTAAATTTCTTAATATTTCCCACCATACTTTATGTTTTTAATCAACATCATCTAAACTCATTGGTTAAATTAAATTTGGTTTAAGTAATTTGACTTTAATACTGGATTAAATTACAAATTCACTTCTTCAACTTTATCATTTATGTCATCTTTTTGGTTTAAGTAATTTGACTTTAATACTGGATTAAATTACAATTTAGTTCAATCATATTAATATACGTCAAATGCAAAAAAAATTTATGAATTCGAATATCTCATTGTCTAATTATATAGAACTAAAAAAAAATCTAAACATTGCTCAGAATATAAGCTCCATAATGAGATTTGTATAATAAAGCAGTTCGATTAGTGTATGATTTTCTTAACAAAATAATGATTAAATAAATATCCAAAACAATATTTATTCGTAATCGGTTTCATCAGCTTACATTTGTTAAATTTTCTTGAAAATTTTATCAAACTAATCAAATGCAGAAAATAATTACAAATATGAACACTTTAAAAAAATTTAGCAATTATAGTCATGAGTATTAATATTAATACGGTATTAATAATACATAATACTGTATTAATATACAATTAATACCATATAATACAGTATTAATAATCCAATGGATCGAATCGAATCGATTTTTTAACACAAAATCGGACATATCGGTTTGTAATTTGAAAAAACCAAAAATATTGGATCGGTTCCGATTTTCGTTTTAAAAAACGAATAAAAATGATCGAAACCAAAGTACGTGTATATATATATATATATATTGAGATTACAAATAAATATATATTTTTTTAATAAAATCATATAAAGTTATCTTCCTTCCATTATTTTGAAAATTTTTTAAAGGGTTGAAGATTTTCTTAATTCCCTCCTATTTGAGTAAAAAACATCCTTAAATAATAATAAGTTAAAAAATACTTCGACCTTTAAAAATATTGTTGTTTATTGAGATTTTTTTTATGAAAAATATTTTTGATATATTAAAAAAATATTTTTTTATGAAAAATAATGATTTTGAACGTTTTTGTTTCTTTAAGGGAATAAAATTAAAGAAATGGCTAATCCGGCTACCAAATTTATAAAATAGCTAACATTAACCAAACACACAATTGCAACAATGACAAAATTGGAATATATAAGTAACTGTACACATTTCTCAAAAAAAAAAAAAAAAAAAAAAGTAACTGTATACAATATGGGTGTGAACGTAATTTAGGGATATTTGAACGTTCAAGATAAAATTATAATACTTTAAGAGTTAAACTATGTTTCAAGACTCGTTTAATAAATAAAGTTAACAAACTTAAAGAAAGGCTTAGTTGTACATTATATTTTTAATAGGATGAGCTTTGTAAACATTAATGGAAACTAAGCAAACTACATTATATTTTTAATAGGATGAGCTTTGTGAACATTAATGGAAACTAAGCAAACTAAGCATGTTGATGGAGTTTTATTGGACTAATTGTTCAACAAAGTCACAATTAGCATAAATTGAACTTGAAAAAGGTTTCCTTTTCTATAATTTGTTGTTTTTTTGTTTACATTATGAATGGTGGGGATCGAATCTCTAACTTCGAAGTCGTTAGTATAAGATACCTATTAAATTATACTTATTTTAGCTATAATTTGATTATCATCCATTATTCATTATATATTAAATCGAATCTCTTATCAAATATCATATTAAATAATTTAAATTATATCTCAAAATTAATTAATATTGAGAGAAGTAATTATGGAAGAGAGTTAAAATATTTCACTTATTAAATATAAGATAAGGTGATCATCTCTAACGTATTTATTCAAAAATAATCGTTTGATAATAAACTATATAAAATAAAATCGTTTGATAATAAACTATATGGAATTTGAGAAACATGATTGGAGCACGAGCCAGATGCAGGAATATCGAATCTTTTTCCCGGAAAAGAAAACCACATACCCCATTATTACAAAATTATAAATAAATTAATTTTGTTATTATTTAATTCTTTCTTTCTTTTTAATTTAAAGCTACACCTTTTTTTTTTTTTTTTTTTTTGAAGCAGACCATTTCGAAAACCTTTATTGGTTGAATCCAATGCATAAAATGAATGGATGAAGCAACTGTTTAAGATAATTTTTTTTTTAAAAAAAAACAAAAATTTATCATTAAAACTAATTTCAAAATTCATCGGAACTGAAGAAAGTACGAAATAAATGTATTTTTTTAATATAAAAAATGACATGTGTATTTTTTTAAAAAATATACGTTTGAGATAATTATATATTTAACCTTCAACCAGCGTGCAACATTCAAAAGAAAACAAGAAGTGCAAACCAGTGTGCAAAAAACAAAAACATTTTAAAAAAAACATCCAATTAGATGTCAAGCCTATTGATTTTTCATTCATTAACAGTTACAATATCATTTGTACTATAGAATATATTATTTTCAAAAAACAAAATATCACATACATATTCAAATATATCTTTTTAACTTATATTTAAATACATCAATTTGGAAGATTCTCATGGTATTAAAAAAAGGTATATTTAATGATGTAAACTTTATTGTATTATATAGTTTGATTATACTGACAGAAGAATGGGCAAAAGGGATTGTAAAAATAACTTTTAAGGCATTGAAAAGATATAGATAGATATTTATATACACCCACGAATGTCTAATCAAACTTTATTCTAAGTGAATAATACACTAATTTAAATTGAAAAGTTTTTAAGCTCTCCTTTATAAAAATTAAGTTTAATTAAAGGGGCTAAGAATTGGAGTGGAGGTTGTTGCCTAAGGCCAATTAAAATTTATTTCAATTTATACTTTGGCCTAAGAACAACTACGTTTTCTATTATTGTAATGCATACTTTCTTTAACATATATTTATATTGGTGAGAGTGGGGAGATAGTGATTCTATACAAATAAAAAATTATGACATTTTTTAAATTTTTTCAGGAGAATTTATAGTGCAAGATTTTAAGTGACTCTATTGAGTTGTTAGACATATTTTATTAAAATTTAATAATAAATATTTTTATTTAAGTTCAACAACTTATTGGGGTGATAGAATTCATCATCTATTGATTCATGAGTATACATTGATATTTTCTCCCGTTGGCAAATTAATAATATGATAATAATAATAATACAAGTTTTGGCATTGTGGGAAAGAATTGTGTTTGGGTCATGTGAACTGAATTTGGTACCAACGTAAGGTTGAAATATCAAGACCGTAAGGTGTAGAAGGTGCAGAGATGATTTGAATTTTTAGTTTAAAATATTAGATAATATAGACTTATACCTCATAACCAATTAGTAATTAGGAAAATAACTCATAATGTTGAATACTTTTCATTTTTTCAATGTGGGATAAGATGAGTTAATATTGTAATAACCCAATTATTGCAAGTTAAATGAGAATTGTGGCACTTTTGAATTAAGTTTGAAGTTGAGGGGCAAATGGGTCTTTTGGCTTTGGTATTTAAGTCAAAATGGGAATCCCTAGGTCTGGAAGTTACTATTCACAGCTACTGTTCATCATCTTCTCCACAATGGGTTTCGTTGTTGCCGCCGGGAAGCTCGCGTTCTCCTTCCGTTCAAGCTCGTGTCAACGCGCTGCGTGGGTTTCGTCGTTTGGGCCGAGTTTCCGCCGTCGTCGCAGGTACGTGAGCTGCTGCGTGAGTGGCGTTTTGCGGGATTGTCGGAAGCAAGCCGTCGCTGTGGTTGCGTTGTCGTCTCGGTCTGTCTTCGTTCGCGTGGGTTCGCCGAAGAGTCGTCGTGTGTTCGCTGTTGCAGGGTTCCGCGAGTTCGCCGTCGTGAGCGACACCGTGTAGTCGCAGCCGTGGGTCAGCAGCTCGCGCGCGTGAGCAGCAGCGTGCGTAGGTCCGTGAGTTCGCGAGGCCGTTCGCCGCCATTTTCGTTCAGTCGCCGGCAGCTTGGTTCGTGGTTCCATCGCGTCGTGGGTTTGTTTGTGTCTGCGCCGAGGAGCGCGAGTTCGTGAGGTTGCGTACGTTTGGGTGTTTGCAAGTTCCACCGCAGGTCCGTTCAGCCTCCGAGCGCGCCGCAGCGTGGGTTCAAGCCGCCGTTGCCGCCGTCGTCCAGCCAAGGTGAGTGGGTTTCTCTTTGTTTTGGTTTAAGTTGCATCCAAAGGTTGAAGAAGGGTGTTGTTTGGTTTGAGATCTTAAGACATTCTAAATGGAGAATTGAGCATGTTTGTTTAGTGGTTTAATGTTATTTAAGTTGTGGATTAGATTGTTTGGTTTGGGTTTAAAGCTATTTAAATGATGGATTAAGGTGTTTGTTTCCAGGTTTAAGCTTATTTAAGATGTGGATTAAGCTTGTTTGGCTAAGAGGTTAAGATTATTCTAATTGTGTTTTAAGCTTGTTTGGTAAGAGTTAAACTTATTTAAAATGTGATTAGTGACTGTTTGGTTTGAGATGTAAAAGGTATTTGGCTAGAGGTTAATGACTGTTTGGTTATGGGTTTAGTGGTTGTTTGGATTAGAGGTTATTGGGTGTTTGGCTTTGGGTTAAATAGTGAGTTTGACCCATTGACTTTTCTATTGACCAGATTTGACCAGAATCTTTTTCTCATTCTTCGAGCCGAGTAGGTGAGGCGCATGTAGCCGTCGGGACACGTTTTTCGAGGGTTCAGATCGAAGTGTTGGCTTTCAGGAGCTTCTAGTGGATTCTTGGAAAGCTGTTAGTGGATTGGCCAAGGTA
>JBBMKA010000015.1:8209958-8232415 GCA_037833695.1 Sechiopsis laciniata
ATTATGTTAAACCACCAATCAATCCAAAAGCCTAAGCTGATGGATTGGGGTAAATTTAATTATATCAACCAACAAAAACAAACTAAAAAGAAATATTACATAGTTGGAAATGAGTAATGGTCATAGTTGTTCTCTCTCTCTCTCTCTCTCTCTTTTTAAACATTGGGTTGGGGGACTTGAACCACAAGCCTCGTAGTTTTTAATACATTCAGATGCCAGTTGAGCTATGCTCACAGTCACTTCGGCTACGTAATAATGTTGGAAATATTTTGTCTTCAACCCATGCTGGGAAACAGCCAGTTTATTATTTCTCTCTGTTTCAGGCTTCTATTACAATTTTGAAAAGATTTGAGAAGATTTTGAGAGACTTCTAACTACATAATCTAATCACTTTCTAACTAATTCAACAAATTATTTGTTGTCAATAGGATTGCGTAGTGTGAATTCATTCTCTGTTCTCTTTGTTTTATTTTATTTTCAGATTCAAACAACTTCATTATTAGATAACAAATGATTTCTGGTTACTTTCATAATTGAATAACTTTCACCACTTTCGAAATTCTAATATTGAGGTTGATTGTATAGAGAGTACAGCCCAAAAACGCATGCATGTTGGACTAGCTAGGAAGATTAAGTATGGTGCTCGTAAAGTCGTTCTTGATAAAGCTGAAGAGGCAAGGATTGCTGCATTCTCAGCTTTTAAATCATTGGGGATTATTGTGCCACAATTTTCCCGTCCCTTGTCAGCAAGTGCAGGTGGAAATACAACAGCACAAGTGGATGCAAGTATTCCCTCTGAAATTGATAGTTTTGACAGAGTTGTTAGCAGAACAGAAATGGAGCCTGTTTCAACAAAGTCTTGTTTTGGAGGAATTTCCAATTATGAAAAAGTAAGTGGCAACAACCTGAGTGAAACAGGAGCAATTTCTGTTGAAGATAAACGGTCAAATTTTGGTGTTAAAAATCCTCTGGTGAATGTTGAAGGGTCTGCAATCCCGGAGTCAGATGTTGTTGTTGAATGTGCTGGAAAGGTAATAATCTCTAATCACGTGGAAAAAATTAATGATGCAATAAGTGTACAAGGCATATATTATAAAAATGCTCAGAGGGAGCAACATATTAGCGAAGTTCTGGATCCTTCCAAAAGAGATGGTTCTTTCATGAAAGGTCCCATCCATGCAGTTAGCACATCTGGCGGATTTGATTCTTTCTTGGATTTGTGGGATGCTACCCATGAATTTTATTTTGATCTCCATTACACTAAACGATCTGAAGTGATCTCTGTTGTCCCCTTTGAATTACATGGAATAGCCATCTGCTGGGAAAATTCTCCGGTGTATTTTGTGAACCTCCCAAAAGATTTGTTATGGCCTAAGGGTGGGAAAAGTATTTTTCCGGATGACAGCACACCTGGCGATCAGGCAGTTGTTTCCCAATATGAACATTGGTTTGAGATGGTTGAAAAGAGATGGAAAAAAATTAGTGAAATTTTTGCAAAAGAAAACGTCAGAAAGGTCACGTGGAATTTGAAGGTTCAGGTGCAGGTTCTTAAATGTCCAGGAGTTTCCATCCAGAAATTGGGTTTTCAGAATTCTGCCCGACGTAATATGGGTGTTGAACTTGTAGATGGTTCATACTTCATGTTGTCCAGAGTTCTCGTAAGCAATGGAATTGATATGTGCATTGTGGCTTGGATTCTTTGGCCAGATGACGAGAGAAATTCAACCCCTAACTTGGAGAAGGTATGAAAAAAACAACTAACTAATGCAAACACAACTGAAAAATAAATTTTCTTGTTAGTGGCTGTCAGTCTGTCATTTTCCAATCAAGATAACACATGATTATTAAGAATTTTCTGCTATGATGAATTATCTAATGTCTTGTGGTTATCTAATATTCAAATGAAATTGTAATGGTGGCGAAATAGGAAGTCAAGAAAAGGTTATCTAGTGAAGCTGCTGCTGCTGCCAACCGTAGTGGCCAGTGGAAGAATCAGATGAGAAGAGTAGCTCATAATGGTTGCTGTCGGCGTGTAGCCCAGACACGAGTTCTATGTTCTGTTCTCTGGAAATTAATAATTTCTGAAGAGCTCATGGGAGCTCTCAACAATATAGAGATTCCATTGGTAAATATTGTCGTGCCAGAACTTGGTTTTTTTTTTTTTTTTTTTGGAAAAAAGAACTTGGTTCTCTTAATGCCATTAAAAATAGGAAACAGTACCTGTTAATGGGTCGTTCTGTATAAATATGATGCAATTCTGAACTAATTGTCCTAAGATTAAAAAAAACAATAGTTCAGATTAAGTTCATAATTTCTTTTGTTGCTTTTCAAGAAGATTTAAATGACACTTATCTGAAGTCTCTTCTTCCACAAAGCAAATAAATAATATATATCTTCAGCCTTGATGTTTACCCGATTCAACAGTTGAAGCATTTGAACTTGTTTAGCCATTGTAAATTTTGTAGGTAAGTATACTTGCTGATATGGAAACCTGGGGCATAGGTGTCGACATGGAGGGATGCATTCGATCTCGTAATTTACTGGGAAAAAAACTCAGGTGCCTTGAGAAGGAAGCTTACAGGCTAGCTGGCATGACATTCTCCCTGTATGCAGCAGCAGACATTGCCAATGTTCTATATGGACATTTGAAGCTCTCAATTCCAGAGGGGTTCAACAAAGGCAAACAACATCCAAGTACCGATAAACATTGCTTGGACTTGTTGAGGTAATTAATTGATTTTTAGGGTTGGTTTGGACGATAGTTAGGTTATTATAAACGGTAGGTTATTATTTTTTTTTTTGGAAATTGGAAAATCAAAGCTTTGCTCCATTATATCCAGGGCAACCATGCCCGTCCCTAGGTCAAGCACCGAGAGAAATCGAAGGAATGGAGACACGAGAGGTGCTACAAATTAATGTTACAAGTGAGTCTCAAACCTGAGATCTTGAGGGGAGATCACTTTCAAAAACCACTGTGCCATCCCTTGGAGATAAAAAAATAACCTGCAGAGATTATGATGGCCAGTATTTGGGGTCTAGGTTATTATAACAGAAGATTGGCTAGTGGTTAAGAGAGGCAAAACCTAAAGGTTATGGGTTCAATCCATTGTGGTGGCCTACCTAAGAATTAATATTTTTACGGGTTTCCTTGACAACCAAATGATTTTGGTTGGGTCATGTGGTGTGTCCCGTGAAAATAGTCTAGGTACGTATAAGCTGGCTTAGACACTCACAAATATCATTAAAAAATTATAACAAAAAGTTTTATTATAGCATAAGGTTATTATAACAAGGGTGAGGGGTTACTAGCTAACTCATCAATTAGTATGACCCACCTCCAAACATGGATTAAAAGTTATTATAGCCCAACCTAACCCACCGTGGCTTAAACGAAGGCTCAAACATGCCCTTATAGTTTTTATGAAAGTATGCATGTTTGATTAAAAAAAATATAGGATGCAGGTTATGATTGCTGTTGTGCTGCACAGAAGCTCTAATTTTCTTGGATATGGAGCTATAATTTTTCTGATGCTCTTCCACCTCTCCATTTTTCCTTGTAACTAACTGAGTTAAACAGGAATAGACGTCAAAATTGTTGGGTCTTCAACTCTGTTTTCCCCTTGCAATATCGGCATAAGAGGCTTGCTTAGCATACGAATTCTTAATTCTTTGTCCTTCAATGGTGGGCTCTGGATTTCTTTCATCATATTTCACGAAGAAATATTGTCATATCTCAGAAAGACAGACCATCCTCTTTCATTGTTCCTAGTTAAAACGAGTTTGTTCTTTCTTCCACCTAGTTGGCCAAAACGTACGTTCCATCACCCCATCTGAAGGCATACTCTTTTTCTGAATACTTCAAGTCCCCTTCTCTCTTTTTTCGTTGAAGAAACTTGAATAAAGAGGAAACAATATCATTTCCACCGTAGCATTTTAAATGTCTAAGTTGAGACCGTCCCCAAGGGGTGGCGTGATGGTCGAAGGTTTGGGGTTTGAAGATCTGCTCCCCTCAAGGTCTCAGGTTCGAGACTTACTTGTGACATTAATTTGTAGACACCTCCCGTATCTCCATTCTTTCGATGTCTCTCGGTGTGTGGCCTAGGGACGGACGTGGTTACCCTGGGTATAGTGGAGCGAAGCTCCGATTTCCCGGTTTAAAAAAAAAAAATGTCTAAGTTGAGACCATTGAAGGGGAAGCAGAACCTCTTACTCCATTTTTTTCAATGTGACAAAATTGGCTTTTGAGCCAAATACAAAAATATTTGTTTTCAGCCCTACAGCCGCTCAACTCCATATCTCAAATTAATATTAAATGCTGATAAGACTTGACAAAAAAGCAAATTTTGATTATTTAATTAACTTACTTTGCTCGCACTTGACTTGATTTAAATCCAAATGTTGGAGCCTTGAATCTGGAACTGAAATTCCAAAGAAGAGAGTGAAGTGCATTTTCCAGCCAAACACACCTAAATGCGCCATTTTTATTAATTGTAAACTAAAAATATATTAATGTAACAAAGTATATGATACATTTTAGCAAGAGGAGAAAGTAAACGCAAGTTAAAGTCAACATTTCTGTAAGTCCATAAATGTTCACACAAAAATTTTGAATTCTCAAGGATATCTGACTTGCTTACCATAGCATATTTGTGCATTTTTCAGCGCTCTCATGTGTCTAGCTGGCCAAGTATTTGATACAGATCTTATATTTCAGGAATGAGCACCCTATTGTTCCAATCATTAAAGAGCACCGGACATTGGCAAAGCTCTTTAACTGTACTTTGGGATCCATTTGCTCGCTGGCTAAGCTATCTGTGAGGACACAGAAATATACGCTACATGGTCATTGGCTCCAAACTTCTACAGCAACTGGTCGGCTTTCCATGGAGGAGCCTAACCTTCAGGTGTGGGGATTTGTACATCTTTTCCATATTTTGTTAATGAAATTAAAGATGAAACCACATACTAAAATTTGTATTAATTCCTGGAGTGCAGTGTGTTGAGCATACGGTAGATTTCAAAATGAATGAAGATGATGTTGATCATTGTAAAATTAATGCTCGCGATTTTTTTGTCTCTATTCAGGTATTTTCATTAAATTCTGTTTACTAACCTCTTCTTGAGTATTATGGATCTTTTTGGGGGGGCCATGCTTCTCATAATCCAGAGTAAAGACAAATACAAGACTCAATTTCCTTCTAAGTGGGTTCCCTTTTGAATTTGTACTTGTAGCTTATCCCTACTATTTAATTTTATATCTACCTCATGTTCTGAGGATTTATGGTCTAAAAGAGCAAAATGTATGTATCATAATTTATTCTCGTAAAATCCCCTGGTTTCTCCACATTTACTTGGTTTTAATCTAGTGACAACCTATAAAACTTGTGGAATAATTATATTGAATGGTCTTGGGGTCCAGGATATTTTGCGTATCCTTTTGCCTGTTAACTACTAGTCCAACTGGGTGAAAAATTAAAATATGAATAATGTACAAAAGACAATTTAGTTAATGTTTGTGCACAAAACTGTGAACTGATGATTGACTCATTGAGCATTATGTCTGAAGGATTTGGGGTTTAATCTATGACAAGGTGATGTCAGTGAGTACTTGACTGCTAGTAGCTATGACAGCTTGGATTGGATGACTTTATAGTGTGTAAGAGTGGATTTTGGAGTAGTTTGTGTTTGTTTGACTTGGTGATAAATATCAGACTACTTTTTTATTATTTTGTTCATTAGTTTCATCTCTCTGTCTATCTCCCTTCTACTTTAAAATTATAAAATTATGATCATTCAGGAGTTAGCGCATTTCTCCAGCATTAGGCATTTATGCCGACGTTTTGTTGTCTGAAAAAGATTCTCTACACTGCGTGCAACCTTGGTTGAGTTCTGATATTAATACAATTTGTAGGAAAATTGGTTGCTCTTATCGGCAGATTATTCTCAGATAGAGTTGCGGCTGATGGCACATTTTTCAAAAGACTCTTCACTGATTGAACTTCTCAGTAAACCTCATGGGGATGTGTTCAATATGATTGCTGCTAGATGGACAGGGAAAACAGAAGACTCTATTGGATCTCAAGAGCGAGATCAGACCAAAAGGTTGGTGTATGGAATCCTTTATGGAATGGGCGCCAAATCACTTGCATTACAACTTGAATGTAGTAAAGACGAGGCTGTGGAGAAAATTCAAAGTTTCAAGAATTCTTTCCCTGGCGTGGCTTCATGGCTTCACGAGGCAGTTGTATTTTGCCGTCAAAAGGGGTAAAAACTTATTGTTCTCTTTGGTGTTTTTAAAATTTTCATTTGGTTAGATAAATGCATTGGAGGTTACTTGGAAATTTGTCCTCTGTATATGCATTTGTACATTTGTATGTGAGATTGTAAACTGAAACAATACTCACATGACACATCATATTTTATCGCTATCATTTTCAGGTTTGTGGAGACTCTTAAAGGAAGAAGGCGCTTCTTATCAAAAATTAATTCTTCAAATAGCAAAGAAAAATCAAAAGCACAGCGACAAGCTGTGAATTCAATTTGTCAGGTCTTTCTACCATCCTTCAGTGTGATTATTATTATTCTTTTCTGAAAGGAACCTCATCTCTTTCTCTCAATTTAAAAAGAATTATATACTTATGTGCTAATTGTTTTGCTCTTACCAGGGTTCAGCAGCTGACATAATTAAAGTGGCCATGATCAACATTTACTCTGTCATTGGAACTGATGCACCAGGTCTTGCAGAGTTACCTGCAGATAACTCAAATATATTGAGGGGACGATGTCGGATTGTGTTACAGGTCTATTTGCTGCTTCCTTTTGCAAACTGCATAATTTTGCAGTTTCAGGTTTTTTACGGTCTATTGCACTTCATATACAGTTACTTTCAGTAATTGCGAAGTTTGTTGCTCAGGTGCACGATGAGTTAGTGTTAGAAGTTGACCCTTCCGTTGTTAAGGAGGCAGCTGCTTTGTTACAAAAGAGCATGGAAAATGCTGCTCCCCTTCTGGGTAAATATGCAGCATTTATATTTTCCCTTTTTCTACATTCGAAATGTTTAACGAGATCTGTAAATGCGATTCTTTTCAGTTCCTTTGCAAGTCAAACTGAAAGTTGGACGATCATGGGGATCTTTGGAGCCGCTCATGCTTGATCACTGCAAGAATGAATTTATTGTGCCTTGATCTTGATCACCAAAATTTTTAACCACGCAAATGAATTTCCAGATAACTGGACCAAGGTCTGTATAATTAATCAGAATTGAACATCAATTTGATCACCTGGTTAAAATTTTCTCTTGGAAGAGCTCTTAATTATGTATTCTACTTTTTTGTTTTCTTGTTTTGTTTTGTATATGTTCCTAGTTGATGATTGAACTTAAAATGGTTTCAATTTCTTCAGCAGAATGCTTAGTGGGAGCTATTGACAACCTGGTCTGGACTCTGGAGGATGAAAACAGTTCTTGGCATTAATCTGCATTTTCCGAATGCTTCAATCTGCATTTTTCTTTTCGTCAGCAGCCTCCAAAGCAACCGAACAATTCACTGAAAAACCTTGGGTAGTTATAAAGTAAATGGATGGGTCTGCCTTCGATACGCGGTGGAGTTTTCACGCTCTCATCTTTCTTCTGCTGCTGTTACCTTTCCTTGCAGTCATCTATTCAACCTCTGCTTGTCGCAACAATTCCTAAGCAGAGTTTCTCCCATCGCCATTTGACTGTATCGGTAATATCCTCGCCACCGAGCTGTATGGATTCCGCTTCTAAGTGTTTATAGATTGTGACATTTGAGTGGAACCAAGAACCCCTGTGTAGCATGCTTTTTGATGTGTACACCTATCAACCTTTCCAAGAAAGAGCTGCATTTGGTTTCTCCTTTTATACTACTTTGCATTGTGTGAATCAACCCGACTCGAAGTTGTCGATTTGGACTGTGTTCAGGTTTACGGCTTCCAGCATCTGCTCTGTCTTTACTGACAAAGTTTTGCCATGCTTGTGTTGCCCTGGTTTGCATTTGGTCGCCACCATTTGGATAAACTATAACGTGATAGAGAGGAGACTTTTCAGCTTTTACATTTGGAGATGAGCAATTTTTAAGTGAACTCTAATGCTGGTCTCTCTCTTTAGTCACCTAAAGTTTTTTTTTTTTCCCTCAAAAGAACAGTCTCCTAAAGTTCTCTTCATTTTAATTCCAGTTTTCCTTTTCTTTCTTTCTTTTATTTTTTAATTCAACCTGTACATATTGATATTGTTCCGATTCAGTTATTTTAATGATATTTCTTTCTTTTTTTTAGTGGCTTTTTGTTAGCCATTAATAACTTTTTCTTGGTTCATTTCAACTCCGTATTGCCGTTGGTTTGCAGGTCAAACGTCTGGTTTGATGATTTGAAATGTTAATTAGGACTCAAATATTTGCAATAAATGAATTCATTCCAAAGAATTATTTTATTATCAGTTTTTTTACAATAAAATGTAGCATATGAACCTAAAAGAACAAATTCAAAATATTATTTTAACCTTAAAAACTTTTCAAAGAAAAATTGGGAGAAGTGGGAAAAACTAATATACAGCTGGAAAAACTAATATAAACTATTATTGCCCCAAGTTTGTATATTCTTATTTTGAACAAATGAATATTTATATAAGTATTAGCCTGATCAATATTTTTATAAATGCGAAAAATATGAAAATGATCAGAGAATGTTGGAGGTTGTCTTTAGTACAACGAGTTGAACCCTTCTCATTACTTTAAAAAAATGTTGCTAAATCTTTAGTTGATAATTATTATTATTATTTTTTTTGTTTTAAAAAATTAAGTTTTGTTTTCTCTTAATTTCTCTATAATAGCTCACTTCTTTCAAATGATTATCAGACTATGTTTATTCTTCAATAGTGTGTGATCTCTAAGAGAAGGGAAAAATAGTAATCTTATAATTCCTTTATTTATACCATAGAATTTAATTTATTGAATTATATAGGTGAAACATACATCATTCTTAAATGATGTTGACCTGATTAAGTCGGGTAATAATATAGATAATTTTCAAAATATTTACATGTGCTTTACCTTAATGAGATTGGGGAAGATTTTAGTTAATAAAAATGGAAGATAGTTGAGACTTTGATTTATCATTTGAATTTGCAAATTTACCCCCAAATATTGTTGTTTAATTTAAAAAACGATTAAAAAAGTGGAAGTGATGTTTTTTTTATGGGTAAAAATTCCTTTAAACTTTGTGTTTAGGGTTTAGAGTAAGGTTTAGGAATAGTTGAAAATAAACCGACCCGGTTTTCTCTTGGCCGTTTAAAAATTTATAATAAGAGCAACCCTACTCTCAGCTTCTTCTCTCTTCCCGCCTTCGTTTTTTATTCACCGTCTCAAAACTTTTCATTCATGGAGAATTCTTCTCTCGACCAAGAAGCCGCTAAGAAAGTGCTTCGTCAGGTCAAATTCGCTCAAATTCGCTCAAATTCTATCTTTATTTCAAGTTCCAGTTTATCTTTTATTAATGTTCATGGTTTTCATGTTTCTTCTTCAGGTCGAGTTCTATTTCAGTGACAGTAATCTTCCCAGGGATGGATTTCTGAAGAAAACTATCAACGAAAGCCCCGATGGAAGTATCCTTCACCTTTTGATGATGCGTTTTTTTGCTATTTTTCATCTTTGATTATGTTTTAAGCACTTTTTTTTTTTGGATTTTTATTTGGATTACTGTTATTTTTTCGTTCTTCTTTCGGAGGTTTTTCGTTGATCTTAACTGAAAAATTACAGTGGTGGATTTGTCTTTGATTTGTACGTTTTCTCGGATGAAAAGCAACCTTCAATTGGCGAAGGACGTGAAACCGGACGAAGTTCCAGATGCCACTCTAAAGGCTGTTGCTGAAACGCTGAAAAGCTCTTCAACTATCAGAGTTTCTGAGGATGGTTAGTTTTTTCGTGTTTTTTTGCTTATAAGTGATGTAATTTTCCATTTATCTGAATGCTGCGTAATTGTGAGGTTTTTATTTTTTATTTTGTAGCATGAAATTCAAAAGTTGTTATTGGAAAAACCAGGATTTGTCCTGGCTATTACTGCAATTATTTTTTTATTTTTTTATTTTCTATTTATCTGAATGCTGCGCAATTGTGTAATTTTTATTTATTATTTTGTAGCGGGAAATTAAATGTTGGAGTTATGGAAAAACCAGGATTTGTTCTGGCTATTTCTGCATCATTATTTATTCCATTACATAATTTAATCAGAGTATAAGTTTATGCAAAAATGTTGAGGGAGTTAGTGCATGCCATTCACCACTAAGCTATGCTCACCTTAGCCGGTGGTCTTAATGTTGACATAATTCATCCCATAAAATGTAAATAAATAAATAAAATGCTACTCTTTTTATTGTCATTAATTATTATGTTAACTGCTTATATTGATGTTGCAGAATCATTCCATTTATGAAAATGCATTTGAAATTATCAACATAATTCATTATTGAGATTAGCTCTTGCTCTGTACTTTGTTGTTGTATCCTATTGCAGTTTATTACATATTGTTTTGGACTTTTCATATTATCATTAGATTGAGTTGGGTTTTACGTGTTCCAGGGAAGAAGGTTTGTAGAACTACTGAACTCTCGAAACCTGAAGAGATGATTGAACAATTGGATGATAGAACTATTGCTGCGTCACCATTTGAATATGATGTCAAGCTTGAAGATGTGGAAGCTTTCTTTGGACAAATCGCAAAGGTAGATTCTTGCTTTTGGCATTGGTGTTAACTTTTAATTTCTATACTATATTTTAGTCCCCATCTACTTGTTGGTATAATTTTACATGCCAATGTTATCTATTCATTGTTGGCATCAGAATGACCTTGGGTTTTAGCTAGGTTATGAATGTGTAAGCTCTTTTGAACACTTCTTTAGTATCTTTTCTTCTGAACATTTTCATAAACTATTGTGAAAATCCTATTTTGCTTGAATTTTCTGACATTTAGCTTATTGTTTCTTCATTTTGTTGTGCATAAGACATCAAATACTAAAAATGCTGATCTATCAGTTCTCAAATGGTTTTTATCACGTTGCTTTGTCAGAGTATCTTTTTTTTTCATGAATATAATAATTTTCCAACTGATTTTCAGGTTAACAGTGTGAGGCTGCCCCGTCATGTCTCCGATAAACGGGTATTCTGTGGAACTGCTTTGGTAGAATTTGCTACTGAAGAAGATGCAAAAAAAGTTTTGGCGGAATGCTTGCTTTATGCTGGTGCGAAGTTAGAATTGAAACCAAAGTAAGTACGGCTAGAAATACAAAAGCAATCTATATATGACTCCAGCTGTTTTACTCAATCAAATGGTGGTCCTTCAGCCTTAAGAGGCTTAAACCTCAATTTGGCTAGAAAAGATAGTTGTAACTTTAAAACAACGCATTACGAATTGGGAGAATATATAGAAGTACTATAATAGAACCTTATGCACAAGTTGTAATCTTAATTCATGACTTAAGATTAGATTGAAGGTTCTGAGGATAATTCTTAATGTTGTAAACAATTGTCAATAATCTTAATTCTTAACTTAAGATTAGATTGATGGTTCTGAGGATAATTCTTAATGTTGTAAACAATTGTCAATAACCTTTTTCTTTTGACCTTGTTGGAAGGCTTATTGATAAAATACCTATGGGCTGTCTAAATAAATAATTGCCAGATTTCATACTATGTTTTGGATACATCCTTTAGTTGACTTCTGTATTTTGAAAAATGTTTAGTAAGTAATATTTGTTCTACTGGCCATCATTGAAGTGCATCTGAACCATACTAAGCCTTGAGGCTAAAAATCTGTGTCTTTCTTTGAGGCTAAAAATCTGTGCCTTTCTTTGAGGCTAAAAATCTGTGCCTTTCTTTGAGGCTAAAAATCTGTGCCTTTCCGTGAGGCTTTCTCCTTTCAAGCATTATTTAAACTTTCCGTGGTTATTCTAATTAGTATTTATGTGAAAAACATATTGATTTACCTAAGCTTCTTTGACAATTTTAAGCATTGAATTAATATATTCCACTTGGCATATCATTCAACTGTGTTTGTAAAGATTATTTCCATTTCAGGAGGGATTTTGATGAGGAGAGAGCAAAAGAGATGGAGAAGTTTGATAATACACGTTCAAACTCCAGATCAAATCCGAAGAATAATAATTCCTCGGAACCAAAGTATGTAGTATAGGCCAGTAATATCAAGTATTCTTAGCCATACACTTTTCCTGTTTTCACATCACTTGATCCTTCTAATAATTATATTTATTGCAGCTACCCAAAAGGCTTAATTGTCGCCTTTACATTGAAAAACGTCTCAGCTGGAAGTTCCACTGAGGAAAATGGTTCTCATGATTTAGCCACCGGCAAGACTGAATGCAAAAAAGATGAAGGATTAGATTCGTCAAAGAATGACTCTGACAAAACTGAGCAAACAGGGGAAGAAAATGCAAGGAAAGATGAAGTAATTCAGAAGAGTTCTGATGATAAGAATGAAGAGGCCGATAAGAAAAACAATTCAGGTAATGAAGAAAAACTGGAATTGGAAGACCAGTCAATGGATGATCCCGTTGATGAGCATAAAGAGACTGGAAAAAAACCCAGTTTTGCCTCATCCATAAACAACAAGAATGTTGTTTTACGCGAGGATTTGAAGGATATTTTTCAGAAGTTTGGAAGTGTAAAGGTATTTCATAGTTTCTTCCCCGTAGAATTGCTGTGCTCATCAGAATGTTTCAAGAATATTTATTCAAAAAGTTTGTTCTATTACTTTATTTAATGGGAAACTTATTTTGCTTCTAACCTAATTGTGTAGTTATTGAGCTGTGAGTGTGTGTTCCATTTTTTAAAATAATCAACTTGTATTTCTTTCTTGATTTGGCATTAAAAAAATTTGTTCTATACTATACTTTTCTGTCTTCAGTTCTCACATGCATGCCAATTTATAAAGAGTATTCATTCTGACAGATCTTTGTTTTCCCTTTTTGTTTCCCTCTTTCTCTTATTTTGTTGGGATTGTGAAGTATATTGATTATAAGATGGGAGAAGAGTTGGGTTATATCAGGTTTGACAACCCTGAAGCTGCCCAGAAAGCTCGTGCTGCTGCTGTACTTGCTGAACAAGGAGGACTGGCCGTGAAGAATTTTATAGCCACTTTAGAACCAGTGTCAGGTACCATACAAAATTTCACTCTTTATGCATTGATTTTTTAAAAAAATGCTCTCTCGGTTTCAACCACCCTAAATTTATCAACTCAAACCTCTTTGGGTATGTTGCATCTTTTCTTCCGTTTTTTTGTCACACAATCTGCCAAGAATTAATGGTTTTGCTCTTTGTTTTTTTTAAGACATAACTAAAGATGAAATCTTCTGTGCCGATAAATGTCTTTTTCCATTCAATGGGTATGGTCAATTCCTTTTTCCTTTCCCATATCCAATTGGACTTTTCTAACGTAAAAAGGGCCTTCAGAAATTGGAGGTAATAAGTTCAATCTATTTTGTGACATCCAAATGGTAGGATTAGGGGGTATGTAATGTGAAAATAGTCGAGGTGCACGTAAACCGATATGAATATTAGCAGATATAAAAAAAAAATCTGGTTTTTCTAACGTGACAATACTTGTATAGCTCATATTTTGTGAAACTGAAATTACTTTTGTGCTCTCTTTGAGTGAAGTTGTTTATCCTTGGACAATATTTTGCTTAAACTCCTTTGATCTCAGGTGAGGCTGAGAAGGAGTATTGGAGGGCCCTCCGCAGCAGCCAAGATAAGCATCATCGCGACTTTAAGGGCAACCGCGGAAGGTAGATTGATAGATAGATAGATAGATAGATAGATCAATGAATAATGTTGTCTGAATTGTTACTGAGAATGTTCACTTGGTCTCTGTTGCTTGCTAATACTCCACGACTTTCTGCTGCTTGCTATAGGGGTGGGAAATTCAATAGAGGTGGAAAGCATGGTCGGCCAAGAGAACACGACAACAACAGAGGTCGCCCAAACAAAGCTCAAAAGGTTTGAGCTGCTTGAAGGTGAAATCTCTGCTACAATTTTGTTGGTTGGAAGGGAAAGGACTTGGCTTCTTGGAGATCTACTGGTCTTTTTATTTATCTGCCTTGACAACTCTGAAAGGGAAAGGTGAAAGCTCTTATACAATTTTGTTGGTTGTTTAGTTAGGTTGTCTTTTTTATTTTTTTTATTTTTTATTTATTAGTATTTGAAAATGGAACCATATTTAAAGCCAACAAGCCCTCTTCAATCCTTTTTTACTTTTTGTTCCTTTTTTTTTTTTTTTTTTTTAAATGGAAACAATTTCATTGAAAGTATGAAATATGAGGAAAAACCCAATGCCTATTGGCTTACAAGAATGACTTCCAGTTTGCTAGAAAAAAAGATAAATTATAAACAGAAAAAGGCGGGTTATCCTTGCACCAAAAATACACAGAAGATAAAGACATTTCTAGAAGATACTCCAGGCCCTTGATAGTGTCCTTGAAAATCCTATTATTCCAGATTAGCCATAGAAAGGCGTTGCAAAAAAAGAAGGGACGACCAACCAGAATGATTTGTAGGAAAGTATTAACATCATTGGAGGAACCAGGGACCACCCGAAATCTCTCAAAACCTGTAGCCAAAGTTTGTGAGTAAATGAACAATGATGGAAGAGGTGAGATTGGCATTCATAATCCCGATTACACATGACACATCTACTCGGACTAAGGGCTATATATCGCATTCTACGTTGCAATCTGTCAACTGTGTTAACCGCTCCCGTACTAAGCTCCCAAATAAAGATTTTGATTTTCTTTGGGTAGAAATCCTTCCAGATAGCCAAATAAAGTGTAGAATGAATCTGTGCAGAACCGCCAACCATACTTGTGAATAGAGGCTTTACAGAGAATCGACAGGAAGCATCAAGCGACCAGTTCCAAGAGTTTGGGCAATTCGTTAGTTTGACACCATCAAGTAGATTGGACAATGTAGACCATTCAATGGTCTCCAAATCGTTCAAAGTCCGACATAATCGCAAATTCCAAGCACCCGTATCTGGTATCCATACCTCAGAGATAGCAAAATCCTTTGCCGATGACAGCCGGAAGAGACGAGGAAAAGAGGATTGAACTAAACCACATGGTAACCGAGGATCCTCCCAAAAACGCGTAAATGATCCATCGCCAACCTGGTGAGTAGTATGGGGAACGCACAACATCTAACATTGAACAGATAGCCCTCCAAGGCGCCTTATAAACAGTGGCAGAGACATAAATTGGCCACCCCTAACCAAGGGGGCTGTTTTCTAGTAAAAGCCTATTGGAAAGAAAAAAAAAAAAGTTAGAACAAAGGTCTGCAATGAAAAAAATATCATAATTCTAACGGTCTAGTTTAATACTATTTGGATTTCTTTTATTAAGTTCATTCCTTTTCTTTTTACTATAATTCAAATGTTTGTTTAAAAATGTTGCAAGATAAATGAAATAGTGAAAAAACAAGCATATTTAAAAACTAAAAATTTATAGACGAGTCTGGATTTAATCTTGTTATTTCCTTTTTGTGGCTATACTATATTTCAAAATATTATAGGTGAGTCTTATAAATGTATAAGATTTTTTTTTTTTTTTTACCCATACTAGTTCGTTTAACGTCTCTAAAGAAAATCCTTTAAAAAAACGTCTCCAAAGAAAATATAGGCCAAGTACCTGTCTTTCATTTTTTTTTTCCTCCAAAATAAAAAAATATATCTTTTATTGTGTCCAAATTTTTTTTTTATTTCATTTAGTTTTTGTATCGAGGCTTTAATTGACATGTACAAAATGGAGTATCAAGAATGTACATGAGCATTAGTTTAGCCTCTAGAGATTAGATTGAACAAGCCAAGGAGAGTTTAGCAACATATGTTCTCCATTAAGAGGTATGAAGTTCAAATTTCACTTCTTTCAAGTTGTTAAATTCAAAATAAAATAAAATTTGGAATTAATTGTATTGGCTAAATATTGGCACTAATCTATGTAGTTATCAACATCCAACCTCACTCTTTTCGAACGTTGAACTAAAATAAATGTTGACTTATTTATTTGATTGTATTTCAATTTAAATCCACAATTGTAGGTTCAATCATGAAAATTGACAAAAAAATAAACTAAAAAATATACACGAACACTTAAAATGTCCCATCCTAAATACTAAAAGGTAATTTTTAAAGATCTAAAAAAAATGTATCAACATCAAATTAAAATCAATAATTATAAGTTGGGGTCTTCCCATTTGTGTCATTCAATTCTGTCAAATTATTTTGCGTGTAGGCAATAAAAGTTATATCATTTCTCTTTTCAAACAAAATATTAATAATAATAAAACTTCATAAATACAATTAACACTGGCCAAGGTAATCGAAGCTGAGGCACAACTTTCTTTTTAAATTTGAATCTAAATTTAATGAGACAAATAACACTGTTAGCCAACGTAATCAATACACGCTTCACAAGTTCGGACAAAAAAAAAAAAAAAAAGAAGAGATAGAGATATGATTTTAATTTGAAAATAAAAAATTGAAAAAGAAAAAGGAAGGAAATTTGAAATTCCCGTTGAACTTGAAAAGAACCGGTTGGATTTGAAGTCCAAAAATGGCCACTTCTCTTCCTTACGTTAAACAACTACGCTCATCTATTTCAAAAACAACTTTGAATCTCCCAGTCCGCCATCTTCGTATTTGATTATGGCTTCTCTCTGATCTGCTCATACTCGAGGTATTTACCGATTTCAATGTTCAGATTTTGAATTTCTTCATCTTCTTCATCTGCATTTTCCTCTTTTTTTTTGTAATTCAAGTAGGCGAAGTTTCTATAATCGTTTTGGTTCTACTAAATTCTTAACTTCGATGTGGTTGCTGATTTTGAAATCTGTTTAATCGGTCCTCGGCGATTTGTATCTACCTACTTTTTTTGTTTCGTTTGATTCAATTATGATTTTGATGATTGTGATTCATCGGCGAACTTGTTTGAAAGTGGATTTCTGGAGTGTTTCTTTAGTTTAGCTCCAATTTGTATCCGTCGGAGCTTTACCGATTTTGTTTCTTATGAATTTGAATTTTGAGGAGTTTATCTTGCCGGAAATGCGTTTTTGTGGTTTCGTGTTCATCTTTGAAATTTGGAACTCCAGAGTTCTTCAATTGTAGTGGATTGAGACGATGATTTCGTTTATACTTTCTTCTATTTGGTCTTTCAGTAGCGTTTTGTTGACTTCAGTTACTTCACCTCAGGAATTGTGTCTGACGAGTTTTCCATCGTATATGTTCGGTTTCTGCTGTTTTTTGGATTGTTCAATGAAAACTAACTGCTGGCTCTTCTTAGGAAGAGTAGAATGATTTGGAGGAAATATTTGGGAGAGAGTTGCAGTCGTGTTGGAGTTGGGCTATGCAGCTCTAGCTGCCTGACGAGGAAACTATGGAAAGTCATTCAATGCTTTGTACTCCTTTGGATGTTCATGGCGACGGTGCTCAGAGTATTCTAGCCCTGCATAGGTAATTTCTATTGGAGAATTATCGGCCTTCTTCTAATTTGACCTCTTATTCACGTGTGACATTAATTTGTAGGCACCTCCTGTGTCTCTATTCCTTCAATGTCCCCTGGTGCCTAACCTAAAGACGGACGTGGTTATTTCGATTGTAGTGGAGTAAAGTTTCGATTTCTTGATTTTCAAAAAAAAGAAAAAAAATTATCTAATATCTTATGAGAGTCTTAATTATCTAATATGAGCCTTAATTATGAGATACATGAGTTATATGAGATACATGAGTTACTTTCTTCATTCCAATTGATTATGAAATGAAACTTCATGATTATCTAATATCTTATGAGAGCTTTGATTATCTAATATTATGTCTCTCTTCTAATTTCATTATTTCTTGGATATTTAATTAGTTTAAATATGTCAATTGACTCTTCCTCCCCAAGTATAGTAGTGTTAAAATTTGCTTATTTATATTATTTTGGGCAAATGCTTATGATTGAACAACTTCTAACAGAAGGACAAGTGGCCCTACGAGACGCTCCACAAAAGGCCAATGGACAGCCAAAGAGGTAACCTATTCTTTTCATTTTCCTTTGAAGTGTCTTTCTTTTATTGAGATAAAGAAAAGCATATATTTTTTTTGATTCCTTGAAACATTTTTTTTACTAAAGAAATTTCTTCAATCGTTTTAGGTTCTATTCGTATATTCATAATTTCATCCTTCTTCTCTAAGTACATCATAATTAGTATTTGTTCACCATCTGTGTGAATTTATCTTGTACTTTTTCTTATCAGTGTTCAAATTTACACCCTTATTCGGTATGATGAGCTTTTTTATTTGATCAGGATGAGATCTTGCGGAAGGCAGTCCAACGTTTCAAAGGCAAGAACTGGAAGAAAATTGGTAATCTAATGATGGAAATATATATTTTTGTTTTTACAATTTACAAATACCGTTGCCAACACTTGGAACATTTCTTTTACTTCTTAATCATTTGTACATTGTGGGATTCTCACATTGGTATTGTAAGACTAAAAAATATTTGTTAGGATATTTCAATCCCGATAATTGATATTTATTGAAACCATACTTGTTCGCAATTGTTTGCATTGACACTTGCTTTCTTTTCCAATCAACGGCTATTTATTGATCCTTGCAGTACGATCTCCTGTAACCAGATGCCTAATCTCAATTTTGGTTGTTTGTAGCGGAATGCTTCAAGGAACGAACGGATGTACAATGTCTACATAGGTGGCAGAAGGTTTTAAATCCAGAACTTGTCAAAGGTCCATGGTCGAAAGAGGTTGTCTGTTTATGACAGTAATTCTTTCTTGTATCGGTTATCTCTTTATAAACATGTTAGTTGACACAAATTTCTTTTATTAACTGATGACTTATTTTGGGAACTGTTTATAGGAAGATGAAATAATTGTTGAATTGGTGCAAAAGTATGGACCTAAAAAGTGGTCCACAATAGCACAACACTTACCTGGACGTATCGGCAAGCAATGTAGGGAAAGGTATGATTAGAAGTTCTCTGATGATGGAATTTTTCACTGCTGAACTCTAAAGGTCTTCTTTTTCATACGTAATAATTTATTGAGTTGTGGTGCCATTTATTGCTTCAATTCGTTCATTGCCTTTTTGTTTTGTTAAAATTGTTTCACATAAAACTTTTTAATTAATCAGGTGGCACAATCATCTAAACCCTGCCATAAACAAGGAGGCGTGGACTCGGGAAGAGGAGTTAGCACTTATTCATGCTCATCGAATATATGGAAATAGATGGGCGGAGCTAACAAAGTTCTTGCCTGGAAGGTAAGCAAATAGATGCTCAGATTTTCAGCATGCCTCTTTCATAAAGAGCACTTCTGTGTTATGAAATATTACTCACATATTGCTTGTAATTCCCTATGATGTTCATTGATGTAATGACTTGCTTTAGTGCATTCTCCTTACAGAGCTTCATAATTTTTAATTTATCTTCAACACTGCTATTCATCAAAGTGAATGTATGTTTGATTGTCAACAGAACAGACAATGCTATAAAGAACCACTGGAACAGCTCTGTGAAAAAGAAATTGGATTCTTACTCGGCATCCGGTTTACTTGAACAGTACCAACCCCTCCATCATGCATTGCTGTCAAGCCTGCCCATGCTTTCATCTTCCAGGGTGCAGAGCAGTATAGATGATAGCAGTCTCAGGGGGGCGAAAACAGAGGACATATCTGAAGTCAGTCAAACTTCAGCTATTGTTGCTTGCTCCAATGCAGTTCTACGCACAAAAGAGGAATGCCAATTGGCTCAAGATTCTTTTGTAAAAGAGGAACCAATCTCAACACCAAATTGTCCAGAGCAATATCACGCCTTTTCGATTCCTGAAATGCTCAGTGAGTTGGTTTGCTATATAAACCCCCCCGAACAAAATTTCTCACAGGATTGTAAAACTTCTTCGACTGGGGATAACCGATATAATTTGTACGAGTTACCAAATATTTCTTCACTGGAATTAGGTCAGGAGTTGTCACAGTTTCAAGCATCTCTGGAAGCAGATAATGTTTCACATCAAACCAAGAATATGGCTAAGGCTTCAGATAAACCTGAACATATGCTGATATCTGATTATGAATGCTGCAGGATCCTTTTATCAGATGCAATGAACAATGAATATTTTCCTTCTGAAAATATAACGGATGCCCCAGACATGAGTGGATATGCACATCCTTTGCACTGTCATTCATCAAGCATTGAAATGCCAAAAAGTAATAGATCGTTGCAATCTTATCATCATTTGAGATCTGATGTCCTGGATAACTCATGCTCTCAACCTTTCTTAGCTCCTCTCCCAGTTTCTGCTAATGATGATACTTGTGTATTTATTAGTGAAGCCAGTCATTTGTTTGCAACCCTTGAACAAGAGCTTGTAGCTAATGGACATGATGGTTTTCTCTATGCCGTTGAATCCGCCTGCTCTTCTTTCAAGGATGATATAAAGAACGCAGAATTCCAAAGGCAGCAGGGCTCAAAGGATTTATCAAAGCTGGTTCCTGTAAATACTTATAGTTCAGAACCTAAAACTGAACAAAGTTTTCCTTCCTTTAGTGGAAGAGAGAATACGCAATCAGATCAACAGGACCTTCGAGCTCTTTGTTATGAACCTCCACGGTTTCCAAGCTTGGATGTTCCATTCCTTAGCTGTGATCTTGCACCATGTGCCAGTGATATGCAGCAAGAATATAGTCCACTTGGCATCCGTCAATTTATGACATCTTCTATGAACTGTGTTACTCCATTCAGGCTATGGAATTCACCTTCCCGTGATGATAGTCCTGAAGCTGTGCTGAAAAGTGCTGCTAAAACTTTCACTAATACTCCATCAATTTTGAAGAAACGTCATAGAGAGTTATTTTCTCCTCTTTCGGGGAGTCGTTGCGACAAAATGAAAGAGATTGAAGATAAGGAAAATATTGATCCTACAGAAGAAGTGAGGCAAGAGAAGCGAAGCGATGTTAGTAACATTTTGCGTAGTAAACATCCAGAGAGAGCTTTACATAGCTGCAGTTTCCCGGAGAATAAAAGGCAAGAACTGGATAATGCCGTGAAAACCGAGGGCGTTGATTTCGTTGGCCAAAAAGTGAGTTGTTTTCTTTGTCTTCTTCTTGAATTATTTTCGATCGACTCAAAATGACCATGAGTGTCACCACCTTTTCCTTACACAGGTCCAACAACCTTCACGCATCCTTGTCGAATGTGACATGAATGACTCGCTCTTGTTTCCTACTCATCATGATGGTGTTAGAGCAGAAACAAATAGGGGTTCAAGTGCAGAAGTTACTGAATTTCAGTGTAGAGCCTCAACAGCTTTACAAGATCAGGACTTCACTTCAAAGCTATCTGATGATCCATGTGCACTTGCAAACTGTCCTATTTCCAGTGGAATGAGTCATGGAAGCCATCCTCCAACAGCTCCGTCCCTAAACTCGTCCACGACAGCGCCCCCTGAGGTTATTGGTGGTAATGCCTCTAAGGAGTCCTCTATTGAAACCACGTAAGATTTACTTTGTTCTGTTACTTATCTCTTACAAATGTTTTCTAAATGTTAACAAAGTTCTGAAAACTAAAAAAGTTGTTTTGAAAACCTTTATTTGTTTTGGAATTTAACTATTCGGATATTTTCTAAAGATGGAAAATCACGATAAAGAAATGGTGAAAAAACTAGCATACTTATAAAAAATCAAATGTGGCCTACAAAAGTAGTTTTTTTTAATGAAACTTGGCTTGCAAATCAAGTGTGGTTTTAAGGAAGGTGAAAATCTTAAGAAATCACAAAGAAACAAACATAGATTTTAAAAAAGAAAAAGAAAAAGAAAAAAGGTTACTAAACGGGGTCATTGATTTCTTTATCTAAAAAGAAATTCTACATTTTGGCATCAAGCATCAATCTTTTTTTATCCAGGCATTTTAAGTCGGAGTTTGAAGTAATTTACTGTTCCTCTCCCTTTAACACGAGTAATAGCTTACTAGTCTATTCTTCAAGTATCATTCCATATGGCCTCTAAGTTTGACAAGATTTGTTTCTAGATTGGGTGGAACTCCATTCAAGAGAAGCATTGATTCTCCTTCGGCATGGAAGTCGCCTTGGTTCATCAACTCATTTCTATTCGGTCAAAGAATGGACGCTGATGTACCAATGGAGGTCTTGCTATTATTATTGTCTATTAATTGTACTTTTTAAGGTTCATTACAAATTTGGTTCCTACATTTTTTTACTTCAACAATATTTAGGTTGAGAGGATTCAAACTCGTAACCTCTGAATTACTAAGTCATGCATCATGTCAGTTGAGCTCAACTGTTCGTCTCTACATTTTGAAAAAAGATAAAATTGTCCCTGCAATCTTAAAATGTTAAAATTAGTCTCTATTGTTTGGAAAATGTTAGAAA
>JBBMKA010000015.1:8232515-8251863 GCA_037833695.1 Sechiopsis laciniata
GAAAAACCTGTGAAGAAGACTAGTAAAAAGAGAGAATTTATTGATGGGTGATGGATGAACCAATTAGAATTTAAATTTAAAGGAGAAATGAGATTATTGAATGAAGAAGCTAGCAAGGGGCAAGGTGTTGATTATTAGAGTGTGGTCCAAAGTGGTATAACGTCCACAAGCTTGTGATAGATGAAATAAATTAGGACCATTCAACTCTATTTTATTTATTATGTAGAAGGAAAAAGAGAACTTTTGAAATTATGAATTAATCTGTCGTGGACCAATGTACATTGATTATATATTCTAACGATTTGATTATTACATGAAAAATATATAGAATATTATTGAGTCAACATCAAGCGGTGTTAGTTATTAGTCAACACAAATATTCACATCAGACAGCCCAAAATCTATGAATAGGGTTTAATCTAATCATATATGATTATTCCTCTTTTCGAATGTCTGGATAATTCAATTTCTCTCTCACTGTGAAGGCTACGTTTAACTATTCTCGTGGTGGTTTATAATTTCTTTTTTTTTTCTTTTTTAGTTTGCTTTTATGGATGCTCACGTTTATATATACACTTTTAGTTTGAAAAATAAAATATCCAATAAACTAGGTCAATATTTTTATACATGAAAAATTCCAACAACAAAAAGAGTAATAATTATTGTAGTATAAATGTCTGAAATAGATGATGAATTCCAATTTTTCTTCTTTTTTTTTTTCTTTTTTTGAAAATGAATTCTGATTTTTCATTTTCAATGATTAATGAACTAAAAAAAATTAATTAAATGATATATATTTTTTAAGGTACAACAAATATGGGTATATAAAGACTTATAATTACAAAGAAAATGATCAAATATAATTATCGTTAAATTATATTTTGATATCGTGGAGATGGTTGCAATCTCATCCTTTAAACTTTTAATTTGGTTAATTATACTATGGCAAAATTCACAAACCATTTCTAAAATTTCCCCTCTGTTGTAATAATAAATAAAGTGTGTATGCTTGGTATTTCAATGTAAGATTCCCCAAGAACTCCATCCATCTAATTTAGTTTCAATTTTCAATCTTGATCTGGTTTTCATTTTGCTTTTGTCTCCTAATTTTTTTTTTCCATAGTAAGTAATTTTTTATTATTTTAATTTTCCAAAGTAAGTAATTAGTCAATCATGTTAACTTATCATTTATCATTTAATATAACTTTAGATTCTGTCGATATATATATATATATATAAATTGAACTGTGACTGTGGTGTTGAACTGGATTACCATCAAACAATAAAACCATTACGTTACTTACCCTTTCAATGTAGAATATTAATATTTTTGTTTAGATGAATCCTAATACTCACTTATCTCACTAATTTTCTGCTTAAAGTTAATGACAATTGATACAATAAAATTGATGGATAATAAAATGAGCACTAGAGGATTAAGAGAGCTAGAGGGACAGGGTCACCAAAATTTTAGATTGGGTTACTTTTTGTATATGAATAATATTCTGGGTGGCTCCAAAATCTTAGATTTTGTAAGAAAATTTTATAAAATTGTAAATTTACCCATATTTTAATAATTATTTTTTATATATAATAGTAACATTTCAAAATAATTCAAGTTTGAACCTTCTAAAATAAATTTTTTGATGATTATAAACATAAATAAATAAATTTTTAGATCGTTCACTCAGCTGCCTATCTTTAAAATGTTAAGAAATGTTTTCAATTTTTATGTTAAATTATTAACTCAATGCATTTTTTATCTTTTCTAAATAAAATATTTGAATTCATATACATACATACATACATATATGTATGTATGTATGTATGTATATTGTATATATGAGAGTGGCTTCTTCTTTTAGTTTATCAATTTTATAAAAAATAATTATTTTAAGGGAAATTGTGCTTGAATATTCACTTTCCAATAAATATTTATGAATCTATTCAACCTTTTTATCTTTTTGCAAATTTGATTTTCTATTTAAAAAACGTGCAATATCATTTTTCAATAATCTCATTTTGCCTTTAACAATATTTAATTTAATTATTCAAAATCTCATAGATAATTTCCTTTTAATTAGCTATTTCCTTCTTAAAATAGCCTTCTTTAACAAACTCCACCAAATCCTCTTACATTATTTTAACCATTATTCTCCGTAAAATCTACCCAGCAACTTTCCCTTTCATTGACGGCTATAGAAGATTCTAATCCGAAGTATTTTTTTCGTTGTTGTGGTTTCATTTTCGACGATTAGATATTCAATTCCGTCGTCATAATTTGGTAACAACTCCTTCATTTGTTCCGTCTGCTCAGTTCTATTTTCGTCACATTCTCAACTTCTCCGTCCATTTCCAGTCTCACCGTTATTGTACTCCCACAGATTTTTACGCTGTGCATCCTTATCGCCCTATTATCTTCAACTTCTAACTGGTTCCGTTAAATTTCATCAATGGCGCGCATGGTATAGTTTGGTATGTTCTTCTTCACTTTTGTATTAATCTAACCGTACCACACTATTTAATACTATATTCGTATTACATACCATAGTTCTATTTTCATCATAAGTTCTGCAATCCAAATTAACCGTATACGCTATACCATACTGTTTAATACTATATTCGTATTACATACTATAGTTTTATTTTCATCACAAGTTATGTAATCAAACTGTACTGTCTGGACTATACGTACCTCTTATACTATGTTAATTATCTTAAACAGGTTAGATTTGTATCCCCTATCCTTCAAAGCAGTATGTTTCACACTATTATTACGCAGAAACATTAAGGAATATTTATGCAGGTCTGGTTCACCCGTTAGGCCCACAAGATCACTGGGATGTTCCACATGATAAAAAACTACTTCCTCCCACAACGAAACGTCTGGTTGGAAGACTGAATAAAAAACGTATGCGATCATCTTTAGAAGTTAAACAACGATTGAAATGTAAACGGTGTGAGGAACTAGGTCACAATAGCAAAACATGTTGTAACCCCCTTCATTGAATAATCATTTTCACCTAGTTTATAACTATTTTATCTTTTGCATCATGAAGAATAATTTTTAAACATAATTTCGTTTCTCGTACGGTCTTAAATATACAATATTGTTTCTACTGTTTTTCGAATAATATAAATATCAAAATCATCCTTAATATCGGTTACAATATTGTATCTCCATGTTTAGGTCTAAAATACATGTACTAATTAAATAACAAGTCTAAATAACCATGAACATGATCACCATATGTATTTGCTAACTAACCCTATCACCATCTTGCATCGTCAATAATCATACGACGTCTTTCATTACTAAACTACTAATATGTCTTTGTTAAAAAAACAATCACCATATGAGAAACCCACAAATGTATAACATCGAACTGTATGATAATAATATAGTAAGAGCAATACGTATTTGCTGCACGATCACCTGACTATATACACTTCCAACTCATTATACTCAGATGCATGATTACCATCAAATGATGATTAAATAAAAACCAGTACCATCACCATCGTGAATTTCTTTCAAATCATAACAAACTGAAAAATATCAAATTGTCTTTGCAGAAATATAATCACCATATGATAAATGCAATAGCATAAAACTAACGGGAAATAATTATGAACTGTCTAGTCATAAAAACAAATACCAATACAATAAGTACGATGTGTTTTTCCAACATCATTAACATAATTACGTATAAAATAATGAATAGTTGTATAGTAAAAATAAGGTGTCATTCATGGTTCACACTGATAAACGTTTAATACGTTTCCACAACAAACACAAAAATAAAAAATCATACAAAGTGTCTATACATCCACACAAAAATCGACACACAACTACAAAGTGCAAAATGGAAAATAATTTAAAGCTGGGATGATATTTGAAAATTTGAGGCTCTAGAAATTCCATATTTTATTTGCCATCTGCATTCTTTGCCTTCTAATCTTCGACTGCTCCGAACTTAGATGTGAAAGGAGATCTCATTATCTTTGTCATCGCATGCAGAATTATACCGTAGTATCAACACCCTAAGTATAAAACTATACAGTATAACAAACAATGATTTTGTTATTATTTACGGAATGATTTAAACTTAACTTCCATACAATACAGAACACACAACCACAATCTACTAAATAATACCTCGCCTATAGTAATGACCGTATTTTCCTTCTTTTGTTTCGGGAAGTAACTTATAGACTTGTCAAGTGTTCTTTGGCTACATCTAATTGTCCTTGGTGTTGTTTCTCCCTCATTCCCTGCTTTCCCCATTTATACCCTGATTAAGGAAAACACCCGACTAAACTATATCAAAAAAAGTTTAAAATTTTCAAACATTCAGTAAAAAACAGCAGGAATAGTGTAAATTCGATTAGTATTAGCGATAGACCGTACATGCAAATAATCTATACATAAGAAAAAATACACTCTCATACACATTGTCGATTCTTGTTCTCAGACCTCCAAATTACGAATCGACGGTAGTAAAAATACCGCAAACCCTAAAAACCTACGGTCTGAAAACCCCAACCACGAATCATAGAACAGAAAAAAAACACACACACAGGTATGTATATATATATATATATCGAACGCATGATGACGACAGTTGGTTATCCGACTAAACTACACATTTCATATCGAACACAAAATTAAACTAAATATCAGTAGAAATAGTAAAAATCTGATTAGTATTATCGCAATACCGTACATGCAATAAAATCTGAACCTAATATACAATACCCTCAGCATAACCATTGACGATTCTTGTTCTCGGACCACCAGAACACATATCGAAACTACTAATAACACCACAAACCCTACCAAACTACTATTTTGAAAACCCCAACCACGAAACATAAAACCCAACTAATTGAAATTCTAAACTAAAATCATACCAATATGGAAGGTATGCTACTTCTTCTTGCTTTTCAAATGTGATTCTGATCGAAAATACATGACAGAATGTCGCCGATTGAATGACGCATACCATTTTTCTTTGATGATAATTGATGGGTCGGATGCAATACACAGATATGAGATTTGGGAAACGAAACGGCTGAAATTTTTTTTTGACAAAATAGGCTATTAATGTGGAGAAATTTTAGGTGTAGTGTTAAGGAAGTTAGACGGTTTTTTTTTAAATTTTTTTATTTGAAATGCTAATTAAATTTTGTGTATGGTATTAATGTAAATCAATAATTACATTAATTAGGGATTTCATTAATGGAAAATAGATTTGATAATATTTTTTTAGGAAACTAGATTTGTAAATATTTTCTGTTATAGGTATACTTATAAAAGAAAGCTCTAATTTCAAACTTAATTAAAAAAATAAAAAAATAAAAATAACAACAAACAAGGTTAAAATCCAATAGTTTCCAAACTTTCAAATATTTAATTTTGGTCTCTACCTAGATTTTCAAGTTTTTTCTATTTTTTGGTCTCTAGTTTTCTTTTTTTAATCGGTCAATGTATGCACCTACTTGCACTCACCTTCTAAGAAATTAAATACAATTTACCAAACTTAATATTTACGAATATAATCACTCTAAAAAAAAATTAGCAAAGTTAGTGATTAACAAAAACAAAATTTGAATATATTTTTAAAATCTATATTAAAAAAAAATTAAGAATTATTAACAAAAAAAATTCACCAAACCAAAATAGATAAACTTGAAAATAATTAAGAGGATCAAAATTGAAAATTCAAAGACAAAAATGGAACATTTGAATATTTAGGGATCAAAATAGAACAAAAATCAAAGTTTATGGACAAAGCAGTATCTTAAATTATATTTTTCCATCTACTCCATCAAACTTTTTTTTTTTTTTGGCCAACTCCCAACAAAATATATGGTATAAATTATATGTGTACATCCCAAAAAAAAAAGGTATATGCTTAAAACACCTAGTTGGCACGATGATAAAAGAGTTGGCTTGGCACAGGCACAGCAACGGCACAGAGCATGCTTCAAAAAGAGTCTCATCAGAACATCAACATGGCCTCTCTTTTTTCTTTTTCTTTTTTTTTTTTTTAAGCAAAGAGGATCTTTTTTTGTTAATGTTATTGCTTTTCCCTCTATCTCTTCTTCCCCATTACTGAAAAAAAGTTGTAAATCTCTAAATGCTGATATTCTCTTTCTAATTTAGCATTCTCCTTTATGTCTATTCTTGGAGATTTGTGTGTGTGATCTCTAAGAGAGGGTAAAAAAAGTTACATTTTGAATGCCATGTGTTTGCTAAAAGGTTGGCATTATTTTACCCACTTTGATTGGGTGTATTTTAACAAAATCTTGATGAGGAATGACTCAAATAGGAAAAATGTTCAATAGGGTTTGTCCTAATAATGGGTTGGATGTGAATTAAAAATCTATATGCTTCTTAATGCTATTAGATACAAATTTCAACCGCTAATTAATATGGTTTCTCTCATGTATCCAATAATGCAAAATCTATATGCTTCTTAATGCTTTTTGTTGAGTTTGTAAATAATTGCGAATAGATTCGAACTCATAACTTTTGAATTTATGTTTAATACATGCTGAGCTTTTTTTTTTTTTTTTTTTCATTGTACATAACTTTTTAGCCTTGTTGAGACCTTCATTGTTCTTTAAGTTGCTGTTTTTGGAAGAAGAATTGAGATCAATGGTTACATGAAGAATTATTCTCTTATCTATGTTTGAGCCGTTGAAAATGATTTTCTCTATAATCTTATTTTTTCATAATCATTTTTTTGTTCCCTCTTCAACTACTTTTTATTTTTCTCATAACTTCGTTTCATTCTTTCCTTAACCACTTTTTTTTTTTTTTGAAAACTTTTCATGACCATTTTTCATTCTCTTCGTATTCACTATTTTATTCTTTTCATAATTATTCTATTCACTCCAAACACAAGTAATAACTTTTTCAAAATCATTCTCTTCACTGCAAATATAGATATTCATTTTTTCTTATAATCATTCTCTTTCTAATTTTTATCTTTCTTATAATTATTTTTTATTCCTTTCGTTCTAAACATTCAATAAGCAAAGTTGACAATACTGACATACTTATAATAAATGAAAGTATTATGTATAGTAACCGTGACATGGGAAATTCTCTGGAATAACTATTGAAAGTGACATACTTTTGCGTTGGTGGACATGGAGATTGTGGTAGATTTTGGTTAACAAAAATAGGAGATAATTGAGATTTTGATATGCCATTTGGGTTTGCAAATTGCAAGGCAAGGACAAGTGCATAATTGACAGGTTAGTGCAAGTGGGAAGATCAGAAAGGACTAAGGACTGTGGGGGAGGGCTTGAGGCTTTTTTAGGGACCTTTTGGGTTATCTTTTTTTCTTTTCTTTGCTTTTTTTGGGTTAATTGTTTTTTATTGGGTTTCTTTCTTTTGGGCCAAATAAAGCCTTGATTAATTTGGTTGGTGACCAATGGTTCTGATGGAAAGGATTCTACTGTCCCAAAACAGTGACTGACTCATAAATTTTCTTTTTCTAGCAGAGATTGGTATACTTTTTCTAATTTTCCTTTTATATATATATGAGTATTTGAGAACTCGAGTCACAATCATACATTCTCAACAAAAAAAAAAAAAGAATCACGATCATACGATTTTTAAGAGGTGTTTGGAGCAAAGAGAATGAAAATAGTTATGAGTGGATGTGAATTAAAGAGACAATATAGTGGAGAATGATTATTTGTGGTTGGAGTGGATAGAATAATTATGAAAAAACTCATTATTTGTGTTTGTAAAAAAAATAAATATTATGGAGAAATAAAAATTTATTATTGAGAGAAAAAAAAGTAGCACCGAAAATTAAAAAATGTTGGGTGGAAATGAGATTAAAGAGATAATGATTCTTTGTGGTCCAATTTTCATTTTCTTCATTCGACTTCTGTTATCTCAAAGACCTCCCTAATACATTTAGAATATCAGTTGGGATTGTTCACTTTAACTTTTCTAATTCCATTCTAATTATAAAAAAGTTTGTGACTTTTTAAATTAAATTAAATTATCATTTGAAGTTTGTTTTATTTTGATTTTATACTTTTTGAACATCCAATTTCAATTATACATATTTCAAATGTTTCAAATAAGTTTTTATAAAGTTAATTTTCATTCAAATTAGTTAAGTAATAATAATAATAATATTTTTAATATAAAACAATGCAATGTAAACATAATTTCTATAATAAAAAAACATTACTTCTCAAATTAAATGATAAATTAACCAAAACTTTATTATATGAATCAATTTAAAGTTATATTGAAATTAAATAGACTAAAATTTAATACTTAAAGTAAACTAAATATGGTATTTTGACTTAATTTTTTTAAAAATGAAATAAAAATAGCAATCTGCCAACTGTCTCTTTTAGCTGGCAAATAGAGACCTCGTTGTCGCAAAATTTCTTAAGTTAGTTCGAAAATTTTCAAAATATATTTGAACTTTTAAAAAAGTGCCATCTTCTTTTGCTAATGCTTAATAATATTTAGAATACATATTTGTTCCTTGTGTTTTGCTTTTCGAAGAAATATTTTTAATTATTTGAAACAAGATTTTTATTGATAGTTTTTGAGTGAATCTTACAAAGCTTGTTTGGCTACCAAAGGCAAAATTGCCTTTTCTTTAGTCTCCCTATTTAAACTACTTAGTTGATCATGTTATTACACTTTTGTAGATATATATATAGTAGATATGACATTAGTGAGAGTAATAGGGGTTAATAATGTAAATTTTATCAAATTTTGTTCCACTGTCAAACTTGAAAAAACTCTTGCTTCCATATCGGTCAATTAAGGGGCTTTATTAACTAAGCATGTTATATATTATTGTGTACTTAAAATACGCACAAAATTATAATATGGTTGGTTTTTTCTTTAGTTTTATAATAATTAAGGACGAAGGATTTGAACTCATAATTTATATTAATTATTTGTTATATAGGATGTCGTTAAACTTTTGCTCTTAATTATAACGAATATAGTTTAACTCGTTAAGCCATTATATAATCTTTATTATAGTTAGAATTCTCGCCCGTCACTTGAACTAGAAAAAAAAAAAAAAACATAGTTTTGTATTTGAATTATTTTGTCAACAAGAAATGGCAATCACTCCATTCAACAGAAAAATAATTAAGTTGTCATGGAAATCGTTGTTTTTTAGAATTAATTATAAACATGAACTACAAATTGATAATGTATTAAAGATGCCAACAAATAACAAATTTTAATGACATAATTTATAATAATCAGGACATTATGTATTCAAATCTCTTCATCCTTGAGTATTGTTAAAATAATTAAGAAAAAATAATAATGCATAAAAGATAATGAAACATTATATTTTAAAAAAATATTTGCATTTATAGTCAATTCAAATCCATAACTTTTTTGTCGTTGCACGTATATTGATGTCGTCGAGCCATTATTCTTATTTAGTATTATGTATTATATTAATACATCCATACAACTATAATTGTTAAAATTGTTTAAAAATAACTATATTTATAATTATTTTTGAATTTGATTGTTAGTTTTCTGAAAATAACAATTATGAAAAATGACATTTTCCCCTAGTTTAGGGTTGGGCTTATTGTCAATGGCACTAGGGGAAGCTTGAACATTTCATTGGGCTGAGCAGAGGCTGGTTCTCACTTTGGGTAGATATCAATTTAAGACCATTACCTTCATCTCAACCAATAGAAATACTGTCAATAACTTCAGAAGAGTCTGGAGAGTTCCTAAAAAAAGTACCAATTCATTTAAATTAGTTTTTCAAAGTGTGCCCCACAAAAATATATGTAAACATGAAAAATAATAACATGAATAAGCATTTCTTATTTGAAATGAATAAATAACCATTTGTTTATTTTTAATATTATATTTAAATAGAGATCGTAATATTTATCTCCAAACGAAGTCAAATTAAGTATTGGAGGCAAGTACTAAAAAAGAAGTACAGAGGCAAAATAAGGTTGTTTGTCCAAATTTGTGTAGAATAAACGTATATACGTATATGAACTACAAAAATAATCATGTTTGTCAGATTGAAGGTCTATGGGCATATTTTAACTAACCAATGAAGCATGTTTGTCAAAATGATATTGAAATTTAAAATTAGTCAAATCATCATTTCAGTTGACATTTTTTATGTAACAAACTAATTTATTATTTCATAGATTAAAAGTGAATATTATTGAAATATCATGAATAAAAATATTTTATTTTAAAACATAGATCAAATTGAAACTGGACGTTGAACCTAGGAATTAAAAAGTTATTTTTGTCACTTAATTTTTTACTATCAGCCAAACAAACTCTCAAGCTAAAAGATTGATTGCATGCAAGGTTTTTTTTAAGGAAAATTTCTTTTAACCAAATAATTACAAATGCAAATAAATTTTAAAGTATTTGTATCTATAATCATTAATACGTTTTAATACAATATTGTAAATATTCATTAATATCAATATTATGTATTATAAATACTCATTAATACACTATTATAAGAAAATATATGATAATACTCATTAATGACTATACTTACTAATTTTTTTAAAAAAACAAGCGATCATATTTAAAATTACTTTCTATATTTGACTAATGTGATAATTTTGCATTTTTAATTATTTAAAAAATATCACCAACAACAATTTGAACAAATAGAAAATTTTTGTTACTATATTAGCCAAAAAACTGTTACCGGACTTGCCATCCACTAACATATTGCACATTTACCATGAAATTTGATATTCAAGTAAAACCAAACAATCTTTGAATTTTATACCATCAGTTTGTGTTTCTTTTCTGAGAGGGGCCTTAATCTAGACCATAGGAGAATTTTAGAAGTTGGACCTGATTCTAGGCCAAGCCCATTGGCCAACTGGGCCTCACTGGTGGATAATACAAATGAAGAGACATGAGCTAAACCCAAACTACCTCTATTGAAATAGTAATTAAAAAAAATAAAAAAAATCTTTAGATTAATATTGAAATTCCATCAATATATTGGATTTTAAAACTAGCTTAGTCATCAAACTATATAATTAATTATATAACTAACCATTTTATTACCTTCAAATTAAAACTAAGTATTATTGAAACATTATAAATAAAAGTGTTTAATTTTGAAATATATATATATATATATATATATATATAAAAACTGTATTTGTATTTTTTTTTAATTCTATCACAATTAAGGATGGGTGATTGGATATGCACTGCTTTTATTAACAAAAAATAAAGACTAGCTATAAACTATACCTAAAACCTATGAACCAACAACATATTTTTCCAAAAATGTTTTATTAACTCACAAGAGTAAAAACTCAACCAATATAAGAGTGTGTTCATAATCAAGATATCATGAATTCAAAGCTTACACATTCTACTTTCAACCAATCCTTTGGTAATTTACATATTAGATGGATATAATTCAAATTTATATCATACTATCTTGGTATTTATCAGTTTATTGCGATGTTTGTATTTCAATTTAGTTTAACCATACAAATAATTATATATAATTGTTTATTAGTATATAAATATTAGCCAAAGTCAGCCTAATTCAATTAAGATTATGAATGTAAGATTTTTTGTTCGAGTCTCCAACCACTTATATGCATAAAAAAACATATAAAAATATACACTTAAATAAGTAAATATTTTTGTGAGGTGCACCTAGTCTAACTGCAAGTAATTTTAATTGCTCAGAGATTGCATATTTAAATCTTCTAACACTAAAATATTCGGTTAAACTAAAAAATAATGAAGAAATATATCATCACAAATTACATTTTAATTTAAGAAGTGCACATCTCAACCACTATAAAATATAAGTTAAAATCAAAATATTATCATGAGTTCGTAGAATTCCCACCCAAATATCATTGAACTATGAAAAAAAGCACTTTTCATTTTACAAAATAATAATTTATAAAATTGATTGGATGCTTGCATCTTAACGTGTCTGAATATTGTTAAGATGAGCTTAAATGACATGATATATTACCTTAGGTATATATTCGTAATTATTCGTGTCAATTTGTGTCATCTCGACTAATCTAAGTAGGTCATTAATTGAACACATCATCTCTCAATTTTCCAAATCCTCTTGATCGCTAATGCACTTCATAATGATTGACATGATATATGACTTGATAATCAATAAGTTACAACTTCAAACCTCGCACTCTCAATTATAGTTAAATTGGTAAATGCTGATCACTAATGCACTTCATTTTTTTTAGTACGAATTGGGAGGAGAACAACAAATCCTATATAAAATGCATTGTTACTTTCAAATTTTGACCGTGGAGTTAAAATGAATTACTACTAATTAAATTAACCAACGTGCCACTAATCTATTCGATGACATGATATATAACTCGATAATTAAGAAGTTACAAATTCAAATTTCTCATCGATAAAAACTGCCGAAACATCTTAAAATGACAAAATTATGTTACGACATTTTGTTTCTTTGAAATAGTTTTACAATCCTTAAAACTTGAAAGTCATTTAATAATTACCCCGGAAGCTTTTTTTTATTTAAGTGACCAATGGAAATTGTCAAGGAAAGTGATGTGTATGATTTGAAGAGAAATCTAAAGTTAGTAGAAACAGGTCAGTTGGTCCAAGACTCAGAAGACTGCCACCAATCGTGGCCGGTTTTACGGCACGGTTGCTAACACTAAGCCAACGTGGGCCGGACCATGGAAAATAAACCGGACCGGTTTTCCTCAACGCACTTAAAAAAAACAATAACAAGAGCTTTAAATACTTCGACTAAATTTAGTCAGTACTCGAAGTCGAAAGAAACCCTACTCCCTGTTCGTCTTCTGCTTCTCCACTTCCCGCCCGCGATTTGTCTTCATCTCAAAACTCATACCATCCATGGAGAATTATTCTCTCGATCAAGAAACCGTCAAGAAAGTGCTCCGTCAGGTTAAGCGCGTTCATAATTTCTCTTCAGTTCATGTTCTAATCGATCTTAATCAAATGTTCATCGGTTTGATGTTTTTTCTGCAGGTCGAGTTCTATTTCAGTGACAGTAATCTTCCGAGAGATGGTTTTCTTAAGAATACTATCAGTGAAAGCCCCGATGGAAGTATCCTTCACCTTCTGATGATATGTGTTTCTTTGCGTTTTTTCATCTTCGGTTCTGTTTGTTTAATTTGATTTCAAGTTGTATGGTTTGCTTAATCAGTTTTTTAAGTTTTAATTTGGATTAGCGTTCTTTATTAGTGTTCATTTCGAAGTTCTTTTGCTGATCTTAACTGGGAAATTACAGTGGTGGATTTGTCTTTAATTTGTTCGTTTTCTCGGATGAAAACCCATCTTCATTTGGACCAGAACGTGAAACCAGAAGAGGTTCCAGAAGAGACTCTAAAGGCCGTTGCTGAAACTTTAAAAAGCTCTTCATCTATCAAAGTTTCTGAAGATGGTAAAGTTTAGAATTTTTATTTGTTATTGTGTAGCATGAAATGCAAAGTTTGGAGTTATGGAAAAACCAGCATGTTCTCCTAGCCATTACTGCATCATTATCTTTTGCATTGCATATAAATGTTCAGCTTTTAATGCAGTAAATTCTTATATTAACTGATGATATGTTGGAGGATGCAGAATCCTCACATTCATGAAAATGCATTTGAATTAATCGACACACTTCATTATTTAGATTAGCTCCTGCTCTGTAATTTTCCGTTGTATCTCATTCCAGTTTATCGATTGTCATGGGTTTTTCAAATCATCCTTATAATGAGTTGGCATGGTTCAGGGAAGAAGATTGGCAGAACTACTGAACTCGCAAAGCCTGAGGAGATGATAGAGCAGTTGGATGATAGAACTATCGCTGCATCACCATTTGAATATGATGTCAAGCTTGAAGATGTAGAAGCTTTCTTTGGTCTAATTGCAAAGGTAGATCCTTGTTTTTGACATTGATGTTAATTTCTATATCGGATTCCACTTATCTTTGCTGATATCACTTTACAAGCTAATGTCATTATTTTTATCATTGGCGTCGTAACGTCCTTGGTTAGGTAGGTTACGTATGTTAGTAAGCTCTTTTGGACAAATTTTAGTAGCTTTGTTTTGTTTCTCTTCGTAATAATTTCATAAACACTTGGTTTTAGCGGTTTCTCTATTTTCCTTGTTTTTCTGATTTTTAATTGATTGTTTCATCATTTTGTTATGCATAATACATCAAAGACACCTAATCCTATTCTGTTAGTTTTTTTAATTGGGTTTTTATCAAGAGCCTTTGTCGAAGTTCCTTTTTTTTTTTTCCCTTTCTTTCTTTATGCATAAAAGAATTTTCTCACCGATTTTCAGGTTAACAGTGTGAGGCTGCCCCGTCATGTTTCGGATAAACGGTTATTCTGTGGAACTGCCTTGGTAGAATTTTCTACCAAAGAAGATGCAGAAAAAGTTATGGCGGAAAGCTTGCTTTTTGCCGGTGCCCAGTTAGAATTTAAACCTAAGTAAGTGCATGTTAAAATACAGTAAGCATGCACACCTGTATTTGCCTCCATTTTTTTTTCTTCCATAATCGGAAGGTGATCTTCCAGGCATATGTGGCTTAAAATTGAATTTGAGTTGAAATGGTACTCGCAACATTGTATTCATGCGTTGTGATTGCGAGAATTATATAAAAGTATAGAAGAAGTGAACCTTATTCCCAGAAATCGTTGCAATTTTAGATTAAGATTAGATTGAAGATTCTACTGATAATGTTTAATGTTGCAAACAATGGCAATAGGATAGGATTTGCATGTTCTTTTACCATTTCTGTTGTCCTTTTGGTAGGGCTTATTGGTAGTTTTAGGCTGGTTAAATACTTAATTGCCAGATTCCGTACTATGTTTTGGATATGGGAAGCATGAACTGTGTTTTAGGAAGTGTTTGTGTTGGACAAGTGTAGGTCACGGATACTTACATTGATGTATGAAAAGTTACAAAAGGTAAAATCCTTTAGAATTACAAAAAGCTTTTCTAGCGAGACAAAAGAGTGGATAAGCTATAGTACTTAAAGGGAGAAATAGAGTGAGCCCATGACATACACTTTCCAATGGGACAAAAGAGTAGATAAGCTACATGCTCCAGACTCTTCCATTTACATGTCACTTACTATTATTATTTTTCTAATTTCAGACGCGTGTAAAACAAGCTGTGGACATGCATTGGGCACACTTAGCAATCTCTTGAACCGAAAAAGGCCCAGCCTATCTATTTTGAGCACAAAGGACCATATAATTTTAGATTTTAAACACAAAAGACATTAAAAAAAACATAAATTGAAACATAAAATTCAAGACAGGTTTTCTATTCCTTGTTGCATATATAATGTTAACAGTTTGTTTTTGTATTTACCCTTGTTTTTATTGAAAACTTGGTAGTTGAATGTCAGATAATGAATTTTGTACTACTATTACTACTACTATGGTTAATTAACTTGACATATTATAGTTTTTAGTTGATAACATTTAGCATTTTTTTTTTTATTAAAATAGAAAAATGTATCCCCAATGTGTGTGTTGTGTCTTGTCGTTGCCCTGTCCGGTACTTCTTTATCAATTAGTTACTTCTATATTTTGAAGGATGATTAGTGAGCTTAGTTGATATTTATTCTTCTAGCCATGGTTGAAGTGCATCTATATCTTAATAAGTTCTCATGAGGTGCAAGCCTCTAGTTTAAATTTGTCTTTACTTGAGAGACATTTTCCTTTCAACCAAGGATTTATGAATTGCAATAATATTCAAACGTCCATTTGTTCTAATTTGTATGTTTGTGAAAAGCATAAGCTTCGTGATGATTGTAAGCATTGATATTCCAAATGACATATAAGTCAACTACGTCTCTGAAGATTATTTCCATTCCAGGAGGGATTTTGACGAGGAAAGAGCAAAAGAGACGGAGAAGTTTGAAAGTTCACAGTCAAACCGGAAGAATAATCATTCCTCGGAAGCGAAGTATGTTGTATAGGCCTGTAGTAGTAATATCCAGTGGTCTTACCCATACACTTCTCTTGTTTACATGATGCTACTCATGATTATTGCAGCTACCCGAAAGGCTTACTGGTCTCCTTTACATTGAAAAAAATGTCAGCTGGAAGTTCCGCTGAGGAAAATGGATCTCATGTAGCCACTGATAAGACTGAAAGCAAAGAAGACGAAGGATTAGATTCTTCAAAGAACGACTCTGAGAAAACTGAGGAAACAGTGGAAGCAAATGTGGGTAAAGATGAAAAAATTCAGAAGAGTTCTGATGATAAAAAAAATGATTCAGGCAATGAAGGAAAGCCTGACGAGGAAGATCAGTCTATGGAAGATCCCATTGATGAACACGAAGACGCTGAAGTAAAAAAATCCTCATTTGCATTGTCCATAAACAACAAGAATGTTGTTTCACGCGAGGATTTGAAGGATATTTTCCAGAAGTTTGGATGTGTCAAGGTATTTCATAGATTCTCTTTCTCATAGAAATGCTGTGCTCTTCAGAATGCTTCAAGAATATTTATTTTAAAATTTTGTTCTATACTTTTTCTAGCAGTTTATCTTCCTTGCCATTTTTTGGTTCATGGGAAACTGATTTTGCCTCGTCAATTTTGTTCTATTTCATTCATGCTATTGTGAAATTCTAACCTAAGTGTGTTAGTATGAACTGTGACTGAGTGTGTATGTGTGTGTATTTCTTTTATATATATTTTAAATTTTAAATTATCACCTTCCATATATTCCTTACTTGATTTGACATTTAAAGACTATTTGGACTTTGATTCATGACATTCATATCACTTTTCTGTTTTCATTTCTCATATGCTACTGCCAATATAAAGATTATTCATTTTGACACCTTCATTTTCCATTTGTTTCCTTCTCTTCTTTGGTTGGGATTGTGAAGTACGTTGATTTTAAGATTGGAGAAGAGTCGGGTTATATCAGGTTTGAGGAGCCTGAAGCTGCTCAGAAAGCTCGGGCGGCTGCAGTACTTTCGGAACAAGGGGGACTGGCTGTGAAGAATTTTATTGCCACTTTAGAACCAGTGTCAGGTGCCATACAAAATTTCACTGTTCTTTAAGCAATGAGTATATATATCTTTCCAAATGAAGTAAAAATAGTATTGTTGTGTAACTTTTCTTTCTCTCAGTTAATAATCTCAGTTGCTACCCAGATTTTTTTGACTCAACTCTTTATTTTTTGAATATGTTGCATCTTTCCATTCGTTTTTTTACTTTGTCTCATAATCTGCTCAGAATAAACGTTTTGCTCTTTTGCTTCAAAACATTACTAAAGTTTTATTTTTGATATCTGAAGTATTCGGACTAGCTTACGGACACCTCGACTTACTATGGCCTACAATATTTAGTTGCTCTTTTGCTTCAAAACATTACTAAAGATAAATCTTTGATACTGATCAATGTTTTTTATTTAATGTTTGGTGTTCAAAATTATCTGTATATCACATTTTTCCTTGTCTGTTTCATAATCTGCTGACAATTCTTTTGGATTAGTATCAAACAACATATTTCATGAAATTGAAATTACTTGTGGGGTCTCTTGAGTGAATGTTAATCCTTGGGACAACTTTGATCGTAGGTGAAGCTGAGAAGGAGTATTGGAAAGCACTCCGCAGCGGTCAAGATAAGCGTCAACGCGATTTTAAGGGCAACCGCGGAAGGTTTGCATTGTTTAACGATTAGTGCTATTTGAAACTGTTACTGAAAACTCATGCTGAATTTTCACTATCACTTTCATAATCTTCTATGTTTCTCTGCTACTTTCTATTTCTATAGGGGTGGTAAATTCAATAGAGGTGGAAAGCACGGTCGGCCGAGAGGACACGACAACAACCGAGGTCGCCCATATAAAGCTCAAAAAGTTTGAGCTGCTTGAAGGATAAAAAACTGTCTTATGGCAAGCTCAGCTACAAATTTGCTGGATTCCTTCGAAAAGATTTTGGAGGGGAGGAAATCACTTCGCATCTGGATCTACTGGTTTTATTTTAATTTATTCGTCAGCCTCATGTTTAGTTTAGTTTGTCTTTTTTATATTTTGAATTCTTATTTCTAAAGTAGTATTTCAATTAAACATATAAAGTTAACCAACCCCTCTTTATTTCTTGTTTTTTTTTGTTCTTTTCCCACTTCAGAAGTTTCTGAAAATAATCAAAATCAAAGAAAGGCCTGGGAACCCATGGTTCAATCCATGGTGCTATGTTCTAAAGAATTCAGTTCTTACGGAATTTTTTTGATAACCAAATGTCGTAACATGAATCGTCTTATGAAAATAGTCTGTATGCACACGTCGGCGTGGATGGTCAGATTTAAAAGAAAAAGTGATAATCTTTGTGTAAAACGAAATGTTTGTAGCTTAGAGTCTAAATTTAGTGAGAAAAATTTGTGGCTATAAATATGATTAGGGAGGGTTTGGGTCCTTACCTGCAACGACCTAAATATTACACATTTAATAATTTATTTGGAGTCTTGAGATTTCATAAATATTTCTTAATTTTTATTTGAGATATGTTTGAATTACTTCTGTGTTCAAAGTGACCCAGATTCTAAATTGAATCTACCTTCTTAAATTTGGAAGCCATTTTTTTGTAAATGCCTGGCGGAAAAATAAAAGTTAAGCATAGATCTGCAATGTAAAAAAAAATATCCATAATGGTAAATTATAATAGTCAAATTGTATTTTTAACTAGGGGGACGGATGTGGATATCTGGGATAGGGGTATTTCGATTTCAAAAGAAATAGAAACTGTATTTTAAAGTTATGTTTGATTATTATTTGACGTTTTTTTGTAAAAAATAAAGCTTTGGGCATTACTATCTTATTTTGATTGTCATTTCTCTCCATTTCTCTTTTTAAAAATTCGAACAAGTCTTGAAACTGAAAAGAATAAAATCTTTTTTTTTTTTTGAATTTTGGTAAGCAATCAAACGTTTCTTATATTTTTCTTACTTTAATATAATATTTATTAAAAAAATTAAAACGCATAAAAGAATGAAAAAATAAGCATTATTTTAAATAAAAAATTTATAGAATATATCTTGGTTTAATCTTGTCTTATATTAGTATTTTTTGTGGTTATAGAACATATCTTGGTTTAATTTAAATTCCTTTAGTATTTAAAAAATTAGTTATTTACAACTATTTCTCTCTTCTTTTTTTTTTAGTATTTGCGCTAATTCAAATAATAGTCCAAAAGAAATTAAACGCATTTTTTTAAATACACTCTTCTTTTTTTTCTTTGAGAACCTTATATACACTCTTTTTCACAAATTATATTGGTAACTTAAAAGTTCATGAACGTAGACA